>JAWZYT010004410.1:137500-144191 GCA_034508575.1 Petrolisthes manimaculis
GTCACTCATAACAAACATACATACAGAGTCACACACACACTTAAAAATTAACATAGACACTTAGAAACAAACTTTATACTCTTATCACATGAACACTTACAAATTATCATTCACACTTAGAAATAAACTTTATATACATATGCACACAAAGAGTTAGAAATGTTTATACACACTTAGAAACAAACCTTATATTCTGTCATATGAAGCCTTATTTAGAAATTATAGACACACTTAGAAATAAATTTCATATTGTCACATAAAAACTGAAATGTTTATACTGTACATACTTAGAAACAATCTTTATACTCAATCACATGGTCTTAGAATTTTTTACACACACTTAAGAAACAAACTTTATACTTAGTGGGAAGAGATAACATTCGGAAAGAGTACCACATTTTTACTGGAATGAATGGCATGTTTTTCTTATACTGCTGGTTATAAATCTAAGAACTCAGTGATCGTGTATTAGAATTGGAGGCTTCTGCTTCCTCCTGACTATACCGTGAAACAAGCTCCTTCCATATTAAAGGTGGTGTTTCGTGGCCATATTTGAAGGACTCATTTTCCTCCATTTTTTTTACTACAACACAGGGTCCTTAAATGGAGGTAGGAATACATACACACACACACAGACAGACAGAAAGAGAGAGAGAGAGAGAGAGAGAGAGAGAGAGAGAGAGAGAGAGGAGAGAGAGAGAGAGAGAGAGAGAGAGAGAGAGAGAGAGAGAGAGAGAGAGAGAGAGAGAGAGAGCGAGAGAGAGTTACATCACACCAGTAATCTCTCCTTCAAACCTCCTCCTCCTTCACACTCCACCTCAAGGTTCTCCTCCACCTCACATTTTCCGGGTGGCTGGATTGAGAGGGGGGTGGGAGTGGGTGGGGAATGAGGTGGGTGGAAAGGGGGTGAGAGGGTGAGGGGGGAGTAAAAGGGAGTTAGGAGCATGGATAGAGAGTAAGAAAATGGGGGAGGAGGAAGTGGGGGGAGAGGGTGACAGTATGGGTAGGGGGTGTGTGGGAATCGGGAGAGTTGGGGGAGGTTTGATAGTGTAGGGGTGAGATTGGGAATGGGGGGTGAGGGAGGGAGTGGGGGAAACAGGGGGGGGTGTAGATTTGAAAGAGGAGGGGCGAAGAGGGAGTGGAAGAATATTAATTAATGGAGGGATGAAAGTTGGAAGAAAAGGAGAGGGAGGGACGGAGTTGAAAGGAAAGGAGGGGAAAGAAATATTGGTTGGGGAGGGAGAGAGTGGAAGAATATATGGATGGGATGGGATGGGATGGTGGGAATGGATTGGGGTGAAGTTGGTGAAGGGAATAGCTGGAGGGAATGAGGACAGGTTAGGGTTGGGGTTGGGTTGGGGTGGGGGGGTACCTGAATAGTAAGAAGCAGAGATGTTATGGAAAGAGGTGGGGGGAAAGGGGTAAGGAAGGGGGGGAAGGGGGAAGGTAGGAAATAAGGAAATGAGAAAGGGTAGGAAAGGAACGGAGGAAGAGAATAATGAAGATAAAGGGGGTGGAGGAAGGGAAATAATTATAAAAAGAATGGGTATGGAAGGAAGGAGAGAATAATGAAAAGAAAGGGAAGGAGGAGGGAGGGAAATAATAATAAAGGGAAGGAGGAGAAAATAATGAAGAGAAAGGTTAAGAGAATAATGAAACAAGGAGATAATAACGAAATAGAAAAGGAAAGATGAGGAAGGAGAAAATAACGAAACAGAAAAAAAGAAAGGGAAACAGAAGGGAAAAAACGACAAGGAAAAGAGGAAGAAGGTATAAAGAGAAGATAAAAAGGACAGGAAAAGAGAGAGAGAGAGAGTAAAGGAAGAATCAGCATAAAATGAAGGTGTGTGTGAGAGAGAGAGAGAGAGAGAGAGAGAGAGAGAGAGAGAGTAAAGGAAGAATCAGCATAAAATGAAGGTGAGAGAGAGAGAGAGAGAGAGAGAGAGAGAGAGAGAGAGAGAGTAAAGGAAGAATCAGCATAAAATGAAGGTGACTGACTGACTGCAATATTTTGGCCAAGTTCCAACAACAATATACAGTACACACCCATGGTACACACACACACACACACACACACACACACACACACACACACACACACTCCAGGATGGTGTAAGTGACACTGTAAGATGACTACTAGCTGTTTATATATTTGTCACTTTAACAACGACACCTCGTCAAAATATACTTTCAATATTTACTTTGGAGAGATGTGTCGAAAGTTTACAACATACAATAATAATAATGATAATAATAATAATAATAATAATGATCAAAAGTCCAGCATGACGTGAATGAAAAAAAAAAAAGAATATATGAAATGAATATGAAAAGGGGAAGGAAGGAAAGAGGAACAAACACTTTAAACATAAAATCAAACACTTTTACCACAGGATCAAACACTTCTAAAACAGATTCTAACACTTCTAAACACAAGATCAAACACCTCTCTAATGAACAACACAAGAGACCCGCTGGATGCTACTGTTTCCTCCACACCATTGCTACGAAACAGACAGACAGACAAGATAGATCCCCCTTATACATACACTTCTACTGATGTGGTCTCGTTTCCTGGCATTAGTTTGGTGGAATCTGTGGCCTTCAACACAGCAATACAAAGAGAGGGACCCGAGGGAGCCTGTGTTTATTGATTAGAGGCGAAGGTAAGGATGTGGTGGGGGTGGAAGGGGTGGAGGAGGAGGAGGAAGGGGTGGAAGGGATGGAGGAGGAGGACGGAGGAGGGATGGGAGGGATGGAGGGAAAGAGGAAGTGAATGAAGGAGGGGGGAGAACTGGGAGAAAGGAAGTGAGAGGGATGGATGGAGGGAAAGAGGATGTGAGAGGGAATGAGTGAGGGAGGGAAAGAGGAAGTGAGAGGAAGGGATAGAGGGAAAGAGGAAAAGGGATGGTTGAAAAAGGAAGTGAGAGGGAGGAAGGGAAGGAGGAAGAGGGAGGGTTGAAGGATGAAGTGAGAGGTAAGGATTGAAGTTAGAGTGGGTGTTTATACGTCTTGTGTTGGCCCTACTGAATATTATATAGTGAACGAATTGGAACCTAATAATTCCTTTAAACTACGTCAAGAAACAACATCACTCTGTATCTATTTATTTATTATTTATATAGGTAGATAAAGACACAACTATAGAGAGATTGACAAGCAGAGATATATAGATAGACAGACTGATAGATAAATAAACAGACAGATAAATATACAGGACTGATGGATATACTGCTTTGTGGCATAGAGTGAAGGAATCTGCTGAAACTCTCCTTTTAATTCAGTTGTATTAGGAAGAGGAGGAGGTGGTGAGTGAAAGTCTAATATTATGTAAAAAAAGAAGTACAAGAAGGCAACCCAGCAACACCTTACATGACATGGCAACAATGCATGTGTGTGTGTGTGTGTGTGTGTGTGTGTGTGTGTGTGTGTGTGTGTGTGTGTGTGAGTGAGTGTTGGTGGTAGTGGTGTGTGTGTTGGTAGTAGTGATGTGTGTGTGTGTGTGTGTGTGTGTGTGTGTGTGTGTGTGTGTGTGTGTGTGTGTGTGTGTGGTGTGTGTGTGTGTGTGTGTGTGGTAGTAGTAGTAGTAGTAGTACCACCACCACTTATTATGTAATGTTGGAGAAACCTTGGGTACATGGGAGAGAGGGAGAGGGAAGGTAGGGGAAGGGATGGAGGAAGGTGGGGGGAAGGGATGGAAGGAAGGATAGGGAAGGGGGAATGATAGAGAAGGAGGGAGGTATAGGGTGGGTTAAGGGTAAAGGGCTGCAGGGTTCTTCTCCTATCCCTATCATAATAATGTTAACTTGACATAAATCTCATACACTCACTTTACCTATGAAACTACACACTACACACCACTTCTATAAAACACCCCACCACACCACACACTCTTACAACACACTACACACTAATACACACCACTACAACACAACACACACCATTACAACACAAACACAACACACAACACACCCCTACAACACATTATACTGTATATCTCTCCACAACACACTCTCTCTGTAACGCCAACAGATTTCCATAACACAACACAAAACACACTATATACATCATATCTACAAAACCTATCCTCTTGAAATAAAATGTGTATATACCTAACCATACATAATATCTCTAACTACATACATAACTCTACATTATTTTTATTTTATTTGGCCAACTCCTCTGTATTCGATTTTGTAATGCTGCCTGTACACAACAACAACAACACTTATATGGGATCTGTAAAATTGTTGATGCTGATCCTCTCTCTCCTCTCTCTCACATGTATATCTGTGTCTCTATTTACTGTATCCTCTCTCTCTCTCTCTCTCTCTCTCTCTCTCCTGTATATCAATCTGTCTGTGTGTATGTCTCTATCTTTGTTTCTCTCACCTGTATATCTGACTGTCTCTCTATTTACTGTATCTCTCTCTCTCTCTCACTCACCTGTATATCTATCTGTCTCTATTTACTGTATCCTCTCTCTCTCTCTCCTCTCTCTCTCTCACACACACACACACACACACACACACACACACACACAGAGTAGCCTGGTCGTCTCATAATATTGGTATAACAAGTGTGGTGCAACTAAGGGGCCTTCGTGGGTAACTTAAAAGATGCTCATTCACTTGGGTTACATTGGAGTGCCTTGATTCCTCCAAACTATGCCACGAAACAAACAGGACCAGAGGAGTTAAAAGTATAAATGGTGTTCTGTTGCTTGGTATAGTTGCATGGGAGGATTCAGTTGCTCCAGATTTACCAACAACATCGTGTACGAGAATTATTGGTGGTTTCTGATTCCTCCAGTACAGGTATGTGTGTGTGTGTGTGTGTGTGTGTGTGTGTGTGTGTGTGTGTGTGTGTGTGTGTGTGTGTGTGTGTGACTGTGTGTGTGTGTGTTTGCGTGGTAATATTTCAAGGACTCGTTTACCTCCAATTTTCTGACTACATCACAGGGTGCCTTAAGATTACACCCACTGCTATCATCACTATCACCACCATTTTAAACATCATCATCATCATCACTTTCACCAATACTAATATCACCATCATCACTAATATTGCAATCACTATCACCAGCATAATCACCACTATCACTACCATCACTATATACACCACAACTACCATTATCACCACCACTACCTACACTACCATATTCATGCATCCTATCAAGTACAGTGTGTATAAGTTGTAGGTAGATGCCATAAGGTGTACAGGGAAGAGTGTGGGACGAGAGAGGAGAGAGGAGGGAGGTGTGTGTGTGTGTGTGTGTGTGAAAGTGAGTGAGAGGGCACGGGCTTAACGCAAGTGTGTGGCTGTAGCAGGAGAGACGCACATGGGAATGACACAACACTATCTCTCTCTCTCTCTCTCTCTCTCTCTCTCTCTCTCTCTCTCTCTCTCTCTCTCTCTCTATGTGGCACCCCTATGGTACTTATCAGCCACGTGCTACACACACACACACACACACACACACACACACAACACACACACACACATCTGTCCATCAGTTCAGTTGTACAAGACAAAACCAAACCTATATATACTGTACAATACCTCCATCCCTTTACCCCTCTGTCTTACCTTCAAACACCCCGTCCCTTACCTCCTCCCTTCTGTCTATCTCTGGTCTCTCACTCATATCCCCCTCCTCCTGCCTTCGGTCTTTCCCTGTCCCTCCCTTCTACACCTGTTCTCAGAAATCATGTCCACGTGTCCCTCTAAAGTCTAAACACACACAGAACTATATAGAGAGACACACAGACAAGTCAACTAGTGAGGCGCCAGTGTGGACACCTCAGTATATTGATGTACATCCTTAAATTGACACTTACACCTCACCCTAAAGTCACTCTATACAATGTGTTATATACCATTACACAACACTAGGGCCCTCTACACAACCATGGACCTCTATATACCACACTCCAAGACACTCTATATTGTGTTTATATACCAACACATTCCTCTATATCACACCAAACCCCAACACAACATTCTACATACTGTTATATACCATCAAACCACACCAAGGCACACAACACCACACTACACAACCCTCAATACCACCTTCTTACAACCCTCTATACCACTTCACAACCTTTTTGCATTATTACATTATATACCATCACACTACATTACTTCATATCATACTACATCACTCTACATGTCACATTCCAGTCACATCACATCAAGTCAACACTACAACACACCACACTACTTCACTCAATATCACACCACCACCATAACACTCTACACACACACACACACACACACACACACCATACCACTCTACAACACACACACACCACACTACTTCACTCAATATCACACCACACCATAACACTCTACACACACACACACACACACACACACACCATAACACTCTACACACACACACACACACACACACACACACCATACCACTCTACACACACACACACCATACTACTGCACTCAATATCACACCACACCATAACACTCTACTACACACACACTAATCACTGGAACTATGTAACATCAACATTTCCTAACCAAACCTGACTTGACTGAAATCTTATCTAATATATTCGAGCTTAACACACACACACACACACACACACACACAGACCAATGAAACTCAATACTACCACGTCTCACCTACCCTTCTTTAACCCAACCCTAACCTAACTCAATTAAATCTTAC
>JAWZYT010004411.1:0-2500 GCA_034508575.1 Petrolisthes manimaculis
GTAAGACAAGGGAGAAACTCTACTGGTGATGAGAAGATAGAGAAAGAGAGACAGAGAAAGAAAGAGAAAAAGAGAGAGATTGAGAGAGAGACAGACAGAGAGAGAGAGAGAGAGGACGGTAGAGCTGGAAACGGAGGAAGGTTGAAGGAAGAAGGACTGTGGAATTGGAAGAAGGAGGAGGAGGCTTGTGATGGAACTGTCAGCCTTGGTGTCCACAACTACTTCACGACACAATGCTGAAGGAGGGAGGGGGGGAGAGAGAGAGGGAAGAGAGAGGAGGGGGAGAGAGAAGGGGAGGGAGGGGAGGGGAGGAGAAGGGGGGACAGGGTGGGAGAGGAGGGGGAATGGGAGGGTGAAAGAAGGTGGTGTAAAATGTAAGGGGAAATGGAGAGGAGAGGAGAGGAGTTGAGGGGATAGAAGGTGGGAGGGTGAGAAAGAGGGGAATGGGAGGGTGAGAGAAAGAAGGGAGGGTGAAGATGGGATAAGAGGGTGAGAGGGAGGGGAAGGGAGAGGAAGAGGAGGAGAGAGAGAGGGGGCAGTAAGAAAGGAAATAGAAGAGTGAGATAGTGAAGGAGAGAGAGATGGGTATGGAGAGAGAGAGAGAGAGAGAGAGAGAGAGAGAGAGAGAGAGAGAGAGAGAGCAATGTTAGGAAAATAAGAGGAGATGGAGTAATTTTCTTCAGTATATATGTAGGGGGGAGGGGGAACAGATTGGGGGGAGACGAGAGGGAAGAAGGAGGAGAGAGGAGGAGGGAGGGAGGAGGGAGGGAGAGGGGTGAGAGGGAGTATGGGAATTTAATTTTTTTTATATATAATTTTTTTTTTATATATAAAAAAAATTATATAATTTTTTTTTTATATAAATTTTTTTTTATATAAATTTTTTTTTATATATTTTTTTTTTATATAAATTTTTTTTTATATAAATTTTTTTATATATATATTTTTTTATATAAAATTATTTTTTTATATAATTTTTTTTTATATAATTTTTTTATATAAAAAAAAAAATATATAATTTTTTTTTTATATAATTTTTTTTTTATATAATTTTTTTTTTATATAAAAAAATTTTTATATAATTTTTTTTTTATATAATTTTTTTTTTATATTTTTTTTTTATATTTTTTTTTATATAATTTTTTTTATATAATTTTTTTTTTATATAAAATTTTTTTTATATACAATTTTTTTTATATATATTTTTTTTTTATATTTTTTTTTTATATAAATTTTTGTTTATATAATTTTTTTTTATATAATTTTTTTTTTATATAATTTTTTTTTATATAATTTTTTTTATATAAATATTTTTTTATATAATTTTTTTTTTTTATAAAAAAAAAAATTTTTATTTTATTTTTTAATAATATCTATATTTAGTTTTTAATAATTATTATTATTTTATTTTTTTGTAATAATTAACTTTTATTTTATTTTTTATTTTTTTATTATTATTTTTTTATTATTATTATTATTAAGTGTGTGTGTGTGTATGTGTAGGGTAAGAAAGTGGGTAGGAGAGGATTGGAGAAAGTTGTAAAGTCATGTGTGGGTGTACCAGACAGAGAGAGAGAGAGAGAGAGAGAGAGAGATGATGATGAGTTTGTTTGTGTGAAAGAGATAGATATATAGAAAGAGATCGTGAAAGAGATACAGAAAGAGAATAGAAAGAGGTAGATAAATACATTGATATATCTTCTTCTATATATCTAAATGAAGAGACTCTGTTTGTCTGTCGGGCTATTGAAATTGTCATGTGACCACCTACAGCGCCACGAATTCACACACGGAAAGTGGACGTACACGAAGGGGGACAGAGGACATTTTCGTCACAAAAACAAACACCCCACTAATTACTTAATTACACATACTTCACTTCCTTCGACATTTTCTTTGGTATTCTCACTCCTTATCGTAGAAAACTGTACAGTGTCATGGTATCCTATCCTAAAATAACTTTGCTATACTATTAATCTCTATATATAAATGAAGAGATTCTGTTTGTCTGTAGGGCTATAATTGCACATACTTCACTTCCGTGCGTAGCACGGGCTTATGGTTTAGTAACCATAAATAGAGAAAAAGACAGGAAATGCGCTAATACATAATAACAGAAATAGACTGAAAAAGCGAAGTTGTTTGCGTGAGAAAGCTGAGAGAGAGAGACGAATAGAGAAAGAATAAAAGAGAGGAACGGTAAAGAAAAATTGGTCTGAGTGGGAGGAGAGGGAATTATTGCGTTTGTGAAAGTGGGTGGGGATATGAAAGATGACGAGAGGGGAAGAAGAGAGGGAGGGAGGGAGAGAGGGAGATAGATAGGAAGGTAGGTAGGTATAATGGTAGGTAGGAAGGTAGGTAGGTAGGATGGCAGATAGGATGGTAGGTAGATAGGTAGGTAGGAAGGCAGATAGGATGGTAGGTAGGTAGGTAGGTAGATATGTATATGTATGTAGGAAGATGGGTAGATGATAGGGTGGAAGGAGAGAAGCAAGCAAAA
>JAWZYT010004411.1:5000-18941 GCA_034508575.1 Petrolisthes manimaculis
TTAACCCCTCCACCTTCCTCTTTGCCTCACCATAACTGACATCATGTATGCCATTGCCTCAGTCTCTCCACTTTAAGGCTCCTGCTGCATTCAGTCACCTGCACTTGCCTGATGGGGGCTGCTACAATTTTTTTTTTTAGCACACCTGAACACTGTCGCAGAACACAAAGATGTCTCGTGACTACCACCACATTTTCCACAAGTGAATGAATCTGAATCCTTACCAAAGCACCTGGAAGTATACTGCTTTGACCAACGCAGAGACTGACTGAGGTAACCTTCTACTTCACCTAGTTGAAGCTTCACTTACAGATTGGTGAACTTTTGAACCACGATCCTATGAAGTTGGTGATCAAACTGTATATTGTTGTTGTGTCACGGCCTCTCAACACTGTCTTATGTATGTTGTATCCAAAAATCAGTGTTGCATCAAATATTTCTATGCAAAATGTCGTATAAAATGAAAGAAGTGTACAATATTCGTGTTAGAGTGTGCTGGCTAATCATAATGGTTAACTCTCCCACACCACACACACACACAAACAGCCAAAACAGTCCCTCACATTAATTATACAGTAGTTGACAGTCGTTATCACCTCACCCCATATACATTCAAGGAAACATTACCATATTCTATAAACATTACCATATTCTATAAACATTACCATATTCTATAAACATTACCATATTCTATAAACATTACCATATTCTATAAACATTACCATATTCTATAAACATTACTATATTCTATAAACACTTCTCCATATATCTCATATTTTCTATTTACAACACAATAAATTTTCTCTTGAAGTAGATTAATAATAATAATAATAATAATGAGTTCATATTTTATTATCATTATCATTATTATTATTAATGGATTATCCAGCAACTCTTACATCTTCATTTTTATTTTTCTTAATCTAGAGGTCATTATGAGTAAATATTAATCGTATGTCGGCTACAGTCTGCTTCAAAAGTCATGTCGCCACATCTGCCAAATTATGAAATACAATATGAATAGGCTACATAGGTTTCATGAACACGTAAACGGAAGAACCAGATATGTTTATTAATTTTCCCCCTGGATAGTTTAAATTGTGTCTAGTGAATGTGTTTGTTCAATAATTATCCAATATGTTATTATTCAAGAGGCACTGAGTAAGACGACAGGAGTTTTGGACTGTACTGTACAACTGTGGTTTTCCAGTAGCTTGATCGAGTTCACAATCAATCCGTGTGTTAATTTATTTATTTCCAAAGCTAATTTTCTCTGATAGAATACATCCATTTATAGAATACATCCACTCTGTACAAATAACTAATGCAAATTTAATCAGTAATCCAGGTAACACCATCAAGTTGTTATTAAAATCACAAAATATTATGTGTTTGTAACATTTTCTCGTGTGTAATATTCATCAACCAAACAACTATAGACAAGCGAATATAAATAAAACACTAAAAACCTTGTCAATAAAATCTTCAATAAACAACAACAACTAATGTCAGGCTTCTGCTCAATGGGCTGATTCCACAGTCGTCAATATTTGTTTGTTAGCCAACAAACGAATACTTTTGGTAGCGTGTCCGATTCCACAGTCGTTTTTCGGGACCCAGTTTGTTCGGGATCCAACCCAAATCATCAGCATTATTGGAACTTTGGTACCGGGTATACCGCCCCAATCCAGCTTACTAATTATATATTAATGAAAATATTTATATTATTTGCATATCAAATGATTATTTTTCACTGTATAAATGTATGTCCATTATTTTCTATAGAAGGCATCCACAAAAAAGGAAAAACAGTAAGATTGTATTATTTTTACGATAATTTTGATGATCGCAGTAAACTCACGTCTGTCGTCTGCTGCTGCTACAACCAGTGTTGCCAAATATGGGAACATTTCCCTAGACATGAAAAGAGGTAGCAATGGAGAAATTATATTAAGATTATTGTAGTGTAAATGGGGAAATTTTTACAAGACGAAATATACGACTATCTTCAAGAGTAAACAGGAAAAATTTTGAGGTAAAAAGGGAAAATCTGATGTTGAAGTTGGGGAAATTTTCGTGAAGCAGACCTGGCAACACTGATTTCAACTCTGCTACAAAGCATAACAACAGCACTTCATTACTTTACATCTATTTTTCTTCCAACATGTTACTCCAAATTCATTATAAATTAGCCTATGAAACATTTGTTATGGTATAACTTTATACAAGTACTTGGAACTGAGTAGAGGGAAATAATTATAACTCAAATTAACACTAGTGTAGACCCGTCAAAGAACAATCTTCCGTAAGGTATAGTTTGTATGGTATTTTAAATCAAATTACCCGCTATGACAGCAGATAAATGTATTATTAAAACATTTTTTATATATTTTAAATATATTTAACATCAGTATTTCTCAAGGTTTATGTTATTCAGTTAAAATTAACTGGTGATAATTTAGAGCACCAGGAGCCTTGTTAAGAGGAGAAATTGTGATCGTCAACTGGTTATGTGTTCTCTCTTCCAAGTTCCTTCTGTTTACAGGTGACAATTCATATTTCACCGCCAGTTTGTTATAGTTTAATGACCAATATCCACCATTCAGGTGTACCAACCCTTCCGGTAAGTGCCCGGGGATTTGTTTGCGCTGCTACCAAGTTTGTTGGATCCCTAACCAAAGATCAGACGACTGTGGAATCGGAAAGGCTTATTGGTTAGGGGTATTACCATGTTGGGGAGGGTTTTCGTTCGGGCTGTAACAAATCGACTGTGGAATCGGACCAATATAACAAACTACTAGGTATGGCTTGGTTACATTGCGAAAACCTACTCCCTGTACAGTATATCAAATTCCATGACATGTTGGAAGAAATGTAATCAGTATCAATAGGAAAATAAGCGTTCAATTTGATGGTCCAGCTACTTGGCCAATTATCAGGAAAATGAGTTGTTGGACCTTTTAAAATGATATAGTCCAAGTTTGATTCTATATTCATGTGTACAGCCCCCCATACCTTCATATTATCCCTCCCTCTCTCCATCCCTCCCTCCCTCTTCTCTCTTTCTCCTTAACTCCCTCTTCTCTCTTTCTCCTTAACTTTCCCTTCTCTCTCTCTCTCTCTCTCTCTCTCTCTCTCTCTCTCTCTCTCTCTCTCCTTACAACCCCAACCCAACTACCAAAACACTTTCGAACATTTTTTCGGGACCTGACTGCACAATTTCAATCAACAGAGAGTTAGTTAAGAGGAGGAAGGGGTATTTCTTTCTCCAAGCTATGAAACACACACACACACAGACTAGCTCGATGTTACTAATGGAGATCTGTTTTGTGGTTGTATTAGTTTGGAGGAAAAAGAAACCCACCAATTCATCCACAAGTGAGTCGAATAAACCTTAAGAGTCGAACGAACCATCCTAAGTTTTTTTCGAGCAGTTTTGTACAGGGATTTTCAGAGCTCTCCCTCCCTCCCTACTGCTCTCCTCCTCTCCTTCCTTCCCTCCCTCCCTCTCTCTCCCCCTTCCTACTTCGCTCCTCCTCTCCTTCCTTCCCTCCCTCCCTCCCTTCCTACTTCTCTCCTCCTCTCCTTCATTCCCTCCCTCCCTCTCTCTCCCCCTTCCTACTTCGCTCCTCCTCTCCTTCCTTCCCTCCCTCCCTCCCTTCTTTCTTCCACGAGGCGAGTTTCACGCATGCGCGGATGGAAATGGCGGGAACAGATGTGACGAGGGAGGGCCGGTCTGAGGGAAGGCTCAGTTTACCATCAGCAGCGAGAGTGAAGAGAAGACTTACTCGTGTTAAAGAAAAGTGCCCGTTCATTTGCAGTTTGATTTATTTTGCTTTATACGTGTTCAGGGTTTCCGAAAATTATCTATACATTTGTTTGTCATTAATAGTCGATCGGTGTCAAAAATCCAGTCTTTTCTCACTATACAGATATTTTTTTTTTTTTTTTCTGTGTAAAATATTTTGTTTTTTTACATTGCTGATGGGATGTTGACACTAGCTCGCTCATCATGGGGTCGTTTCTACCTAACGAGGGAGAGGGAAAGGGCTGGTGGTGACGGGCTGGTGGAGTGTTGCCATTTCAGACTGATGCAGAACTATCGCACCATCCATTAAAAAAAAAAAAAAAATCTAAGCCTTCACTGGTTAGAGGGAGAGACGGGAAGGAGGAATAATGGTTGGTTGGGGATGACTGTATCAGCAACAAGGGCGATGCTATGGCAGGAGGGATGTAATTAGTTAGTCTATACGAGTGAGACTAAGGAAAATTCTATGCTCAGTCTAACCTCTGTTGTTTATTCGGGTGTATTGTGGCTGACTGGTGCAACATACAGTAGTACTATATACAGTAGTACTATATACAGTACTCTCTTTTATTATATACTGGTATTTTAATGGGAAATTTTGGTAAACCTGTAAAGTAGAGTAAATAATTTTGTTCAAATATGTTCAGTGGCTGACGCTAATAAACCGAATAATCAATAAGTGTTAAGAGTAGTGAGTTGATGAGTGATGCCGGAGAAGTAAATTTAAATAAAAAAGGTTTGCTCAATGGTGAAAAACAAATGAAAAATGGTGAAGGTTATGAGTCGTGCGTTAATCAGTGTTGCCAGTATAGTGAAATTTGATTCGTATTTTAGTAATGGTGAAAATTATATTAATGCAAACTGACCTTAGTGGTATAAAGAGTTTGTGTATTTGTGTGGTGCCGATAAAGTGAAAGTTTATCCCAAAGTAATAGTGAAAAGTAAATAAAACGAGCGAAGTACTGTCATTAATAGCGTTAAAGAGTTGTTTCTTGATCAGTGATATCGAAGTGAGAAAAGATTAGGTTTGCTCCCAAGTATTGAAATTAATGTAAACTTATTATTTGGTTTTAAGATTACACACACACCGCTCAAAGACTCCACACACCTCAACACACTACCTACGATGCGTGAGTTATGTCGGCCGGGCTGTCTACGGAGCAGGATGGGTGAGTATCTTTTGTTGTGTTCGGAATTGTTTTTAACCTTGATTAAAGAATTCTTGAAACTTGGCTGGGGTTAAGGTGAGTTTTGTGTTGTATAGCAGGTACAGTCTCCTCCACTGCCGCGTTCATCACTCGGCGTTGTTAATGTGTGTGTACTCATAAGGTGTGATTTCAACCTCCAATGTCGTCGACTCTAGTATCCGAAACGCACACCAATAGGATTCATGTCTGTGGGAGGTGGATTGAGGGATGGTGTTGGCTTGGGTGTAGTGTTCTATGGAGGCAAGGTAGGGAACTGTAAGCTTTATTGCAGTAGTCTTGGCTTGGTGTTATATTTATGAATGCTCAATATATGTCAAAGATAATCGTAACACTTGTAGTTTTTGTTTAATGTTCTACATCATAACGATAATGATAGTTACTGCAGGTAAGAATATCTCTAATATGGAATTTAAGCACTTCACCGTGTTATAACATTCCACACCACCATTAGTCCCCACAAGTCAAGATAGGCTCGTTCCTTCAATTTAGTAATTATATATTAATATGGTATATATTTTGTGACGTTAACGCAGATTTGTCAGTAACGATGTCCAACATTTGAACATTAAAGCGGTACTAGTGATGTACTGACAGTTGTCATTAAAAGTGGTTTCTTGACGGTTCCGACTAAATATAATTCATTATATAGTGAACATTTCAAAACCTTTATTATTCAAATTACTTTGTGATCATAGATGGATTGGATGAGGATAGAAACTTAAATCGTATAATTAAGGTGTTGGATGTTTCATGTGTCTGAGTTGATTAATAGTCTAGCTTCGTGTTGGTTGATTCAGGGTATACAGTACAAAAAGTAAATATTCTGATTGAACTTTGATGCAGATTGACTTGCACGTTGATGCAGATTGACTTGCACCTTATTATTTTATGCGATTAACAATACCCTATTTACACAAGACGACTTATTTAATTAATATGATGCTAGTAACTACAACTGTGTACACCAATTAATGAGATAGAGATGTAGGACTTTCAAGGTATTCGCAACTTTTAACTTCAAATGTATGAATTTTGTTGGCATCCTCTCTCAGTCCGTCTATAACCGCTTAGTAATGTCAAAACTGAAGTGTGTAAAAGTTCAATATGTAATAATTATAATAAAATATTACTTCGGTCGGAGCAGTTAAATTTCATCGTAAAAAATATCGAGTCAGGACACTACTACCAATGTTCACAATGCTCGTAAATTTTAGATATTTGTTATAATTGACAGAAAATAAAGCCATCACAATGATTAACTTAGCTGGATGGATTTTTCCCTGCCTGCTTTCGATGGCCCGAAGATAATTTAGGATTAACTTGGTGGGACCAACCTATGGAAATTTGAGGCCTGATTTTAATGTTATGTTCTAGAAACATTGACATTTAAAACTTAACAGTCTATATAAATTACTAGTGTAATAACGATCATTAACGTTATGATGTAGAACGTGTAATATTAATTAAAACGAAGAGACGTCTGGCCGAGACTAGCTACTGGCTCACCAACCCAGCATTTCTTTAGCTGTTTGAGAGATAATGAACTGATAACAAACGATAACTAATGACTTATTAACCATCACAATATTGTGGTCAACCAATGTCATGTTTGTTATATAACTTATTTATATAGTTGACATATAATTTAGTACAGCATTACTGCTTACAATCCTCGCGCTAACTTTCTTCCGTAAACCCTGCACCACACCATTATTCCCAAGCCTATATACACACCATTTCCACCCCCCTGATTTACTCGTGGCATGTGTTTCGGATATGAGTTTAAACTGGATGTTCACACCTTGTGGGGTACAAACATTGACAACACTTAGTGATTAACGTGGCAGTGGAGGAGACTGTACACGTCGGTCTAGTGTCCAAATATTTAAATAAAGTAGACACTTTTTCCCGTTATATTATTAATAAAAATAGATCAAATCTTGATGGTAAATGTATTGGTCAGTGGGTCCAGGATTGCTTTCGATGTCTCTGGTAAGAAGGCGAGAAATGACTGCTGGAGAATGTTTCTCGGTGGTGGGAAAATGTATAGCAGAGTTGTGAGGGGTTTGGTAATTGGCCGGGTGACCGTAGCCATTCACAGGGACCCTTCTCCCTTGGTGGAGGAGTGATTTTGTAACTGTTTGGCCCTCGTAGTTTTCTTCCTTTCTAGCCCCGGGGGGGGGGGGAGGGGGCAAGACTTGCGCCCGTAGTTTAAAATAATTAGAGGGCCCTTACTGGAGCTTTATGAATTCTCCAAACTACTCCAGGCAACAGATTCTCTATTGGAAACACTGAAGCGTTCTGTGGCCTGGATGATTTGGAGGGTTTATAGAGCTCCAGTAAAGGCCCTCAATTTTTTTTTTTTAAACTACGGGCCTTAGACGCCACCATTCCAGGACTAGGATCTGTTTTGAGACGTGTTTTTGAGGATTCAGTTTTCTCCAATTTAGTCTCTATATATATATAGTCTTTCCCTGTATTGTTGAATATTCTGAAGGGAATCGTATTGTTTGATTCCTGCAAGTTGTGCCATGAAACTAATCCTATTAGTGATATTGAGGTTGTTTGCTGGAATGTGTTTCGTTCCAATTCGACCAAGATTCGACGGCAATTTTCTTAACGGTAATGGTTTGTTGAAAGGGAATCTCTGCTGTTTGTATATTCGGAGAGACTACTGAATCCTCCAAGGATACAAATATCCTTGCTTATAATGGAAGACCAGTTTTGTGACATTGGCAAAAGGATTTAGTAGCCCTCCAAAAAAAAATAACCATCCCCATCTGCCCACTTGTGTGTCGAGGTGCTGTATTAATGTTTGCTGGTATAATTTGGAAGACTGTTCTGATTCCTTTTATAGGGTCAGTATAGTGTTTAAAAATTAGGAGCAAGTGAATACTCCAAAGTATTAAAAGCAACAGGACAAGCGTTACTTTTGTTCACGTGGTTCTGTTTTGTAGCATACTTTTGACTTAAAAAGTTACCAACTCTGTACTTGCCTTAATTAATGCATGTCCCTCTTCGTAACTTTTGTCTAGCTCCTTGGGCCACCACATTAATATTTTTTAGTTTCGTGTTTTTATTCAGTTTAGTCCTATTTACAGGATGTAAGTTAATTGTATCAAACTTTTTAATTATTCAAATTGGTTTTAATGAGGATTTTGTAAAGATCCAAGCAAGGTCACAAATGATGAGATAAATAGAAGGGGCTTATTTGTTATGTTAACACTGTATATAATTAACACTTGAAGAATTAGCTAATATTGTTTACAGCCTCCACCTCAAACAGTGTACACTAAAAAAAAATGCCAAGACTCCTATACAGTAATTCCTTAGCAATTTACAACTGGTGTTAATCAGAGAGGTTCACTGTGTGTGTGTGTATACTATCAAAGACTAAATTCGTGTCGTTGTCTTGTCTGATGGTTTGATATAACTCGTGAAACGTAATGAAAACTCTCCCACAGTAACGTCCATTCCCAGTAAGGTTACCTCTTTACCATATATTTTCACCAAATTTAACGACACTAGTTTTGTTTTTGATCACCACCAAATTTAACGACGCTACTTTTGTTTTTGATAGTACACACGATATAAAAAGTAAAGATCAGGAAGTGTAAGTGATGCACACGGCTCATGATGGCCTGGGAATAGACATGGTAATTGTCAGTAATTGTCGTGTGTGGTGTCACGAGGTTTCAAAATGGAATAGCACATATAATAAAAAACCAGTTAAACATTGCATTATTTATTGTCTTCTCTACAGGTGCGTGGATGGTGATGAAGTCGTTGGAGAGCAGTGATGAAATAACAATAACAACAATAACAACTTTCTGCAGTCGTAATACTTCTCTCCTCCTGGTCGCTGGCCATGACAACTTGAATAGCAGTCGGTCTCCTGGATGGGTATGTGGAAAGTAGAACATCATTAGTTTATGGAGGGGAAATAGAATCAAGGATAGTGAAATTAAGAAAAGGGTGGTTTGAAGAAATAGAATAAGAAACAATATTTATAAAAAGTTGTCTGATAGTGAAATTAAGGAAAGGGTGGTTTGAAGAAATAGAATAAGAAACAATATTTATAAAAAGTTGTCTGATAGTGAAATTAAGATAAGGGTTGTTTGAAGATATAGAATAAGAAACAATATTTATAAAGTTGTCAAAACTATAAGTTGTAATGAATATAATTTAGTTAGGTACTGGTAATGTGAACTATTTTCAGGTGTTTGGTGGCCATTGACAGTATGTTGGAGTGGAAGTGTTGGTTGTGGCCTCGTGGAAGTGTTGGTTGTGGCCTCGTGGAAGTGTTGGTTGTGGCCTCGTGGAAGTGTTGGTTGTGGCCTCGTGGAAGTGTTGGTTGTGGCCTCGTGGAAGTGTTGGTTGTGGCCTCGATTGTGATGTTGGCTTCGGTAAGTAGATTATTGTTTACAAGTATTATAAAGTTAGTGTTATATATGATACAGAAAATAGAAATTGAAAGAATTGAATGATAAAGCAAGGGGTTAATAGTTAAACAGGAAGAATAATTAATATTGGTAAAAGATGTTGATTTTTAGTAGACTACTTAAGAGGAGAGTATACTTTTGGTACATTGGAGTGAAGTGATTCCTCCAAAGTATGCCAGGAAACAGAACCAGATTAGCAAACATACTGGTGGACTGTTGCTTGGAATAGTTTGGAGGAATCAATTGCTCCAGATATACCAACACTGTACTTCCCCCTTAACCTAAAGAGTAAAAGAAAGTAGTTTAAATATAATGTAAATGTTATGAAGGTATCTTGAAGTTGAAATCTTTTAATAAAATAAAAGTTAATGAGTTAAAATATGTGAGAAAAAAAGTGAAGATAATGAAATCAATAGTGGAGGGAATTATAAAGATGTATATACTAATGCTGTTTCTAATTACAGGTGATGATGGAGGTGGAGAAAGTCGTCAGTGCGCCAGTACACACTCCTAGTCTTATTGGCTTGGTGGTCCAGCAATGTGCGGACACGTGTACTGGCGCGGGGCTCCACTCTCCTGAAGAAGTTACCATGCCTCTATACACACACACGCACCCACCCTCCAGTAGTGTGGGTTGTGAGTCTTTCAGTGTGCAGACTACGTGTGTGTATGTGTGTGTGGTGCTGTCTTTGGGTAGCTGTGACCCCCTTCCTCCTTGGTGTTGGAGCCAAGGGGGAAGTATTACACTCTGCAGTCACCTGATGGAACCCCGTTGGGCCTCCCTCTTTAGGGGGGCCCGGGGGTATCCTGAAGGCTGACTTGCATGAGTGATCTCCAATCCTGCATTGAAGTAGCATATCGTTACTTTGATATGCCCGAATACGAATTTCTATTATTATATATATTTTTTTTTTTTTTTTTAATAAATATTTTCTGCGGGATCAGGTTGTTTGGTTTCCGGAGACTCTTCGAAGTATAAATTAAAAGGAATAAAATGAAGGAAGGTCTCTTGACATAAAATAATGAGTTTGTTTTGCATTCTGGTATATAAAAGGCAGAAAAATGGAGTGATATAGTATACTATACAAAACTAACAATATTAGTCCAAAAAATGTTGGTGCTCCATAGGTGTGTGTATGGTATGGTCTAAGGTAGGTCTAATCTAAAGATGTGATAACGCAGCCACAGATATATATAATATAGATGTCTACCAAGAGTTGTTTGCACCAGGCCAGGTCTGAGAAGTACACGAACCTGTAAGTATGAAAATATTTGTGGGAGGGGGATAAAATGAAGCTGCAATTGTATCATGGAGATGAGAAAAAGGGGTTAAAGGCAAATAAGGATATTTTTATGTTTAGGAAAACTATTTACTCAAGTTTGCAGTGGAATGTAATGAGCTTCAATACGGGAAATCAGATTCACTGAGAACATGAATTATCTATTGTGTTGACAAGACTGGTCAGTAAGTAAACACACTACGTTCATCATATCACTTGGAGACAAAGGCAGCAGCACTACTCGGTCACATCAGTCTTCATGGGAAAAGGTAAAAAAATTGGCAGTGAAATTACTAGTTAGAAATCGGGTACCTATGGGCTTCACTGGTGGATAATTATAAGTTTGAAAGAGTAATAGTAAACGGTGAAATATTGTGGTATAATGTACAGTCGCGGTCAATAATAAACATTGGTATGGTGTAATGTTTTCACGTTCATATGATTGTTTTAAGTAGTTTCTGGTTTATTAAATTAAAGTTTTAATAATATTAAAATACTGTGCGAGACAAGTAACTGACTGGTATTATAACATCCATTGTATTAATAACTCGCACAGGTAATAATACAAGTTTTGTTTATATGAACCGCATAACTTTGTCTAGGTTATAAACACCAATAGTACAAGTTAAATACCAGCCACAAACTATTTCATGAAATATTTTACTAGTCAATTATTAACTATGGATTCATTTAATCCATCTCCAATGAGACTATAATTATATATTTTCATGAAATACTGCAATTTTGATGTATCAAAATATGCCAGGAATCAAACCACACCAGATGAACAAAAATGATTGTGGCCTGTTGCTTGGACTAGTTTGAAAATAATAAATTATATTATGGAAATTTTAAAAACTTTGAAACATAACTAACTAACTGTCTCTGATCATGTGTTTTATCAATAGGACATTATAAGGAATACTTTATAAGTACAGTCGGCAGCATAAGTTCCCTACAAAGCTATGAGCTTAATGATAATGTAATAGTATTGAAAGGCAGATATAACAGATACTTCTCACATACCGAATTATTCATGTTAGTAATAGAAACTGGTTTAGAATGTAACTTTTTTCTTGTCATATTAGCATTACATAATAGTAAAAGGAGATGGACGCGAAATTTATGTTGGCGACTGGTACCTTCAGCCATAACTACACCAAGGAGTGAACCAGACAAAAAAAAAAGTATTACGACAAATCTTGATAAAACTTTAACCATAGTAATATCCACAACTATAATTTTGTAGGGAATATAAACATGTATAACAAAAGAAAATATACATATCCTTCTGTAATACATACTTATAATCCCTACAAACAACTATGGACATTAATATATTTAATGTTGTTGCAATATTTTTTTTGGCAACTGTACATAGCTCACAACACATAATAACAACAGTTCCTTAACCAGTCGACTCAATTCAACCAAATACAATGGGTCATATTCAAGAACATTCGTGGTGTATACGATGGTTGCTAGAATGACTCCATAGACAAACAACCGAGCCATCGTACCGGTTCAACACTACGGACGTTCTTGCATACGACCCAATATATGAATAAATGAATGAATGGTCACGTATGAGTGTTATTGTTATGTGTCATGCCCTCATAATAATAATAATAATAATAATAATAATAATAATAATAATAATAATAATAATAATAATAATAATAATAATAATATTCTCACCATTTACTGTAGTGATGTCATTAATGAGGTTCCAATGTGATGTATTTTTGGTGTGTCTTCATAACTCCTTCACTACACAACCTGCAATACAACCAAAGTAAACATTAGTGCCATATTATATTCTTATCAACTACTTTTGTCAATTAATTACCTACACTCTGAAAAAATTTGTACATACAAATGACATTCATTCTCTGCATTACTTTTTGCACTTTAAAAAAAATATAAACTTTACACCCTTGATATACAATGATTAAATACTGTATTTGTAATTCTTATTCATACCTTATTCTAGTGTCTATTTGCATTATATTTTCTTTATTTTCATCATGGTTTTCCAATAAAAGTACGTTTTCAATTTTAATACCAGCTCTCTCTCACACACACACACATACATACATACTTACTTAAAGGAATTATTTTTGCATACGACCCATTGCTTTTAACACAGATCACTTAGTCTGTATATGGTAATGATTAATAAAAGCCTGGGAATAATGTGATGGTGTTCAGTGAGTGACTCAGTGAATACAAGTAGTTATTTGTTGTATCTCCAGGGTCCACAGTGACAGTATTACTATAAAGCCATTATCGTACACATCATAGATAAATACTTTGTTATAGAGGTACAGTTGCCAAAAAAGGTAATGCGACAAATCTTGATAATCAATTCTAGTAATATCCACAACTATTTGTAGGGACTATAAGCATGTATGACAGAAGGAAACATACATATCCTTCTGTAATACATACTTATAATCCCTACAAACAACTATGGACATACATTAATATATTTAATGTTGTATCAATAGTTGTCGCAGTACCTTTTTAGGCAACTGTACGTTTATAAAATCAATAACTGTGCTTCTCACTTCATATCACTTACCATGCTTAATAATTATAACTAGTTGAAGTCCACCTTTTCTTTCTAACTCAACAATACATTCTTTATAATACACTAAACTAGCAACACAAAGTAAACAAACATTCAAATTTACCTTCTCCCACAAATGTTCTTATGTTTGGTAGATTGGTTTGAATGTGTGACAGGTTGATTGTGGTGGACAGTGGTTTTAGTGTCACGTTTTTGGCTCCACCATCACATCCCATTGTAGTGTTCTGCCAGCCAAAGTTACGAGGCCAGTTTGTGGGTACAGGTTTATTCAGTCTTCAATCAGCCAGTACAGTCAGTAAAAGGCTTGCCACTTGGTAGAATGTTTCCTCTCCCCAAGATGACTGTATTCTCCTGGTGAGGTAAAAAAGGAGAATGATAGTAACACATACTTTTTATAACCAACTATTCGTTTCAGCGCCGGGCAGACGCTGTTTTTCGCAAAATATCTCCTAGTGAATCATTGTATAAGTATAATATTTCAGCACACTACATCTAATATCCGGGCCCTAATTTATGACCGACATACCATATTCCTATATGTGTTATGTTAGCAGTTTACTCGTGAAAAATAACACAAAGCTGGCCAGTCATATTGACGTATTCGAAGGAA
>JAWZYT010004412.1:0-52500 GCA_034508575.1 Petrolisthes manimaculis
GTGTGTGTTGTGAAAAGGTTTTGTCTTGTTTATTTATTTTGTTTACCAGCATGTACATTTGAAATATAAAGAAAGTGAGTATTTGTTTGCAGTTTAATATTTCTGTGCAATGTATACCGGTGGCAACTCGTGTCATCTCTAGACAACTTCAATGGTAAAATATTCTCAATATGATTTTTGTAACCTCTCAAAAAGTTCTCCCTAAACACAGATGCATGTGTTCTTAAATCCTCATCTTGATTTACACACCTGAATCCAAAATAGTATTGAGCATGAAATAAAATAATATTGAACATGAAAAAAAAAAAATATTAAACCTAAAATAAAATAATATTGAACCTAAAATAAAATAATACTGAACATGAAAGAAAATAATATTAAACCTAAAAAAAAAATATTGAACATGAAAGAAAATAATATTGAACATTAAAGAAAATAATATTAAACAGGAAAGAAAATAATATTAAACATTAAAGTACACTGATTAGGTAATTATTGATTAAGTAACACTTTGGGAAAAAATAAAACAAATTGACAGTTACACTTAAATACACAAGACTGTTTTTTGCATTTTCGTAATTATAACACGTACAAAAACTGTGATTGCAAATATCGGATACACAACTAGGAATTAATTTTTAAAGGTGAAAATTTGCTAATGTTGTGTATTACAGTTGTGTTATGACTGTATTCAGCTGGAGGTTGTTTTGTTTATGTAATTTGCATCTGTTTTAAGAGATATTGTCTTTATATAAAGTTTTGTATTAATATATTAATCATCATACTTATATCTTTATATTTATTATTAGATATGAATGATTTAAAACCCTATATAGGATTGGGAATCTTAAATATCATTATTGTATTATTTTATATCGAGCAATTTAGTTTCTTTTTTTTTTCCTTTGTTATTGTGGAATTACAAACGAACAGATAATTAGTTATTTCTATTTTTTATGTAAAGTATTTTATTGTAGTAGTAAATGTTTATATTAATATTATTAATTTACAGCAAAAACAAAAGATTTTGCTTTACTATTGAGTAATATCTTGTTAGTTAATAGCGATGATCTTTAAGAAAATATTTCAACAAGAAGGCGGTGAAACTCAATATTGTAATGTGCAATTACTGTTGCTGACGCCTCGATATAATTACATGCACAGGTATTCATATTTTCCTCAAGAGAAATTCTATTAAATTGTAAGGCGAGTGTCCAGGCATCGCGGATGGAATGATTCTCGTAGCAGCTGACGCATCTGTATATTATCTTACCTAAAAGTGGGAAGGCATCACTTACATATCATTATAACTTAGGACAAAAATTCTTGTTATGATTCAGGAAGTCATGAATCGAAAAGACAAAAAAATGGTATTGCTGGTTAGTCTTACATTTATTATTGTTATTATTATTATTATTATTATTATTATTATTATTATTATTATTGTTATTATTATTATTATTATTATTATTATTATTATTATTATTATTATTATTATTATTATTATTATTATTATTATTATTATTATTATTATTATTATTATTATTATTATTATTATTATTATTATTATTATTATTGGTAGTAGTAGTAGTAGTAGAAGTAATAGTAGTAGTAGAAGTAATAGTAGTAGTAGTAGTATTAGTAATAATAATTATATTTTTTCTTAGTAGTAGTAGAAGTTTTGGGTTTAATAGTCGTATCGATATTACTATTATTGTCATTATCATCATCATCATTTTCATCATAATCATAATACGTTTCATCATCATTTCATATTGTACCTGCTGTATGTAAGTCGTGTGGTTTAGATTATTCTCTATGTATGATATAATTTAAAGAGATGAAGGTATAAGTATGTATAAGTATAAATGGAAAGATACAGTTTGAAAGATTGTGGTGCGAGAAAGAAAATAGACCATGTATACACTATGTGGATAAATGTATAGGCAGGAGAGAAAAGTATGAGTATATAGGTATAAATGTAAAGATGCAGTTTGGATGGTTGTGGTGTGAAGAAGAGAATGGAACAGGTGCTGGATTGTGAGCTGGGGACGTGAAGGGGTGAAGAAGTAGTGGTTGAAGTGTGATATGGAGTAGCCTGAAGTGGAGTAGCGGTAGGGAGGGTAGGCTGGATGTTACATAGAGTGGCGGACGGACCAACTAACAAACGGACGGAAGAAGTGGAGTGGAGCGCGGCGTTGTGGGAGGGTGTGTTGAGGCTGGGTTGAGGCTGGGTAGGCTGGATGGGGGTTGGGGGGGAAATGTGGGGGAGGCGTGGCGGTGACCCAGGCGGCGAGCGGGCGTGTGTGTGTGTGTGTGTGTGTGTAGGTGTATGTGTGTATGCTGCACTGGACTGGACGCTGCTGCTGCTGCTGTGGCCACTACAAGATGGGCGACCTCTGCTTAAACTCCTGCCTGCCTTCCATGTTATCCTGGCCTCCTCCCCTCACATTTAATTCTCAGTTAATCCCTGGAAAATATAAGATGCATAATCATATACTTTTGTTGATGTTCCTTAGAATTTAGGTGTAAAAGTAATCGGTTAGGTTAGTAATTTTTTTTCTTTACCTGAGTAAGATTGTTTGTTTACTAAGCTTCTTTACTCGTATCAGTGACTTTATGTCCACAATGGTCCAATTCTATGTTTTATTTATTGTTTTAACACGTCACAAATTTCGAAATTATAATGTGTTCGTAAATGTATATAACTAAGTTTATGACTAAGTATGTGAAAGTTTGCTTTATTAACGCAGCTAAGATTACGTATAAAAATCTATGTTTTGTGCGTGTAGCGTATATCCGTCCGTATATAGTAGTGACATAAGATCCTTCCCACCTCAGGACTCTGTGAAGGCAGGAGGCAGCTTGTGACTCTAACGGATGCTTGTGTAAGGTTTTTTCTGTGTACACGACACTAAGGTCTTCAGTGCACAAGGCTGGAGGCAGAGGGTAATGCATCAGATTCAGCCACGGTCAGATGTCCTGCTTTCGACGTCAGACGTTAGCGACAAACCTGGATCGGGAAAGCAAAAACGCCTGGGCAAGCTCAACAGAAATGTAAATGAAGCGCATACAGTGAGGTGTTCAACCCCTCAGACAGCGGGTGACGGAGGAGGGAGTGAGTAGCCTCACAAGAATAAGGGAGCTAATGCAAGCAGAGATCTTAATAGCGGTAAGGCAAAGGCAGAATGGTCAGCGACGGGTTTTGGGAACAGGTAGATCTTTTGTGAGGCGAGGAGGGGAGGGCCGGCCAGAGGGGACGCGGTCTGGGAACTGGCGAGAAAAACAGGGAAAGAGGGAGCCAAGCGGAGGGGCACGGGTCAGGGGGGCTGATCAAGCAGAATATTTCCCAACATAAGTTTTATTGAGAAGATGAACCGGTACGTACGGAAGGCAGGAAAAACGCCCACCCTGAATGTTATGGCAAGGGACCACCGCGCTCATCCAATAAATCCTACTACAACTACAACTGCTGCTGTGGGCATATCCTAGGGATGTACTCCTGCTCAATTGCAATGCTGGCTAAAGTAACAAATATTATACAAGACGACTTGCTAATTTTCAGTAAGAAGATTAAAACTAGCTTAGGTATGAACATAGTGTTTTTATGGTCGGTATTATATTCTAGCTAACATAATGATACATTTTATAAAGAAACTTGAATAAACTACAACCCAATAAACACCACTCGTCATTAGAGTTGGGAAGTTCAGAGCCAGAATCTCAATGTATTAGAAATGATTGGGGATTGTAACACCGTAATGAACAATGCCTTTATCATAGTGAGTAAAATATATATCAACTTGTATGGTAGAATATAGATCTGTTATATTATAAGGAAAGTAAAGCGTTGATGAGATATTATGAGTAAAGGAAAGCGTTGATGAGATATTATGAGGAAAGGAAAGCGTTGATGAGATATTATGAGGAAAGGAAAGCGTTGATGAGATATTATGAGTAAAGGAAAGCGTTGATGAGATATTATGAGGAAAGGAAAGCGTTGATGAGATATTATGAGTAAAGGAAAGCGTTGATGAGATGTTACGAGTCCAAGCGAGATAAGGGTATAGGAAGGTGGTAGTAGTAGTGGTGGTGGTGGTAAGCAGATGATGGCAACTGGCTATTTTTTATAGGTGAGCAAACTCTCCCACGGACGGGCATGCACACACAGGCAACTTCTCACACGCAGCCGGCCACACGTGCATACGGATACCAACCAACCAACCAGCCAGCAAAGGCATGGAACTGTATAGTCACACCAACACATTTACCTTCATAATTATACCAATGCAAGGAAATGAAATCAAGTTATGACACTAATTATTTAAGAAGAATACTAATTAATATCAATAAGTTATAATACTAATTAATATCAATAAGTTATAACATTAATTATTTAAGAAGAATACTAATTAATATCAATAAATTATTATAAAACTAATTATTTAAGAAGAATGCTAATTAATATCACTAACAACAAGTACATACATAGCAATACAAGTCGATCATAACCAAACCACGACTAGTATGGAATAGAAGTTGTGTCTCTAGAATACCTTTAATCTTATACACCTACTTAAAGGAAGAAATGCTTGACTGTGATTGGACTTACTCATTACGGAACATAACAATTAAAGCAACAGCCAATTTCACGACAAGTGCCGATTTGTGGTATTTAAGACCGTGTTATATGATATGAATTTCGCATTAATTTGGTACCACACACAATGAGGACACACACACACACACACACACGCACACACGCACACACACACACACACACACACACACACACACAGTAAACGTTAAGGTAAAATAGTTAAATGAATTTATATCCCATGCGCTATCACGTGGCCGCTAGAATACATGTTATGCAGTGAAGATAATGTTGACTATATACATGGAGGAAGCTTAATGTAAAAGAGCAACAACACATGAATAAGAGCAGGAAGCATAGTTAGTTGTACACACACACACACACACACACACACACACACACACACACACACACACACACACACACACACACACACACACACACACACACACACACACACGTTGCAGGTGCAGCGTTGCAACTCTGCTCCCTTACGGACATACACGTTCACCGCCAGTCACTCTGTAGACTTCAATATACTAAATATGTGAATGTACAGAGATGTTCACTGCATAAAATATATCCAGTTTATAAAAGACGAAAGATAAAATTATGATGAATTATAGAAATATTTCACATCTTCTTTATTCTCCTTTATCTTTAATTAATTGTGGAAATATTTCATGTCTTCTTTATTCTCCTTTACCTTTAATTATAGAAATATTTCACATCTTCTTTATTCTCCCTTTATCTTTAATTAATTATGGAAATATTTCATGTCTTCTTTATTCTCCCTTACCTTACCTTTAATTAAGAGACTTGTGTTTTGATATTATTTAATTTGGACAAGGTATCTGTATTTCTTCACAGCCATGGGTGGGTATTTTTGTCACTGCTGTGGCATTGCTCATAAAAAACATCTTATTAGACTTTACCTCCAAAACATAATTATGTATCATTTACTTCATTATTTCCATCAAGTACAGCTACACTGAAAACTATATATTCTATTTGTCATATATAATTGCGTTAGTACATAATATACGGTATTTGTTCGCTACTGTACATGCTGAAGAAAGAATAATCCGTTGATGATAGTGATAGAAAAATTGATGTACAGGTGATAGAAACATTACTTACGGTTTAGAATTAAATAAACACACACACACACACACACACACACACACACACACACACACACACACACACACACACACACACACACACACACACGCACACACACACACACGCACACACACACACACACACACACACACACACACACACACATACCCATACCCAATCTCAAATGTCAGTATACACACACACACACACACCAAAACAAAGTCTGGCCTTGCACCACGTGTTTGTGACGTCACTGGGAAACACCACCAGTATTGACACTCACAGTAAAAACAGAACAAATACAGTGCAGACTATTTTTCCGCTCACCCACTGACCAATATAAAAAGATTACTGGGAGTGAGGGGGTGGGGGCGGCAATCCCCTCCTCCCCCACCCACAGCTCCTCCCCCCCCCTACCCTCCCTGTTAATTAATGAAAGCGAGCATTTCATAATAATACTTACTCATTTCCATATTTTTTTTTCTGTTAACCAGTGCATTCGTTTTCGCACTACATACATACTTACTCATTTGTGAATCATGAACCACTAGTTATTTCTGATAATGAATGAAAATTAGAGGGTTTGTAATGAAGGCAGGTGGAATGCGGAGTAAAGGTGAGCGTGTTTTATGAGTGCTTTCAACCCCCGCTATATTTATTTATGGTCTCGGGGAAAAAAGAGGCTATATTTAGAACATTAAATGCTCTTCCCCTTTAAAAAGTAGGTTAAAAAGAGCGGCGCTGACACACCGCCAACATGACTGGCCGCCCGCCGCCGCTAACAAGAGGCAAAAAAACAACGTAAATCACTAAATATCGTAGCTTGCTTTTTCCTTCTGTTTTTCAAGCGTGGGAATATTAAAAAATGTCCATCGTCACTAATATTTTTGTGACAAGTTTACTCTTCAACCTGACCCATATCCCTTTGCAGGTTAACTCTATTGTTGATTATTTTTGCATTCCAACATAGGAAAGGGATTTTGTGTTTCAATATCAATGACAACCACAACACACACTATGCTATGCTGTTCCTGATGTTAGTGAAGTTGTTATTTGTTGTCATTCATAGTTTTACACATACAGTACAAAATATAATTTATCATATCGCTTAACATTATCACTGAATCAAACTTCAACCATGTTATTAAAATTTATCACTGATTAAATTTAATTGAACTATTTGCTTAGCTCTACGTAGCGCAAAGTAATTATAAAATTTGATGGCCTTGTCAGGTTTTGCTACAAAATCTGCATTACATAGTACCATATCTTGACTAACGTAACAATGACGAGGTTATAATAATTCATATAGGTATGTACGATGTGAATTTATATCTCAAAATGTGATGATAACCAAACTCTTAATTGCACAACATTAACCACAAGACACCAGGCCATACAATTGTTGTGTGTAAATATAACCAGACACATACATGTTCAGTGTGGAGTTGTACAGTATATACAGGAAGAATTATATAAGGTTGAAGCCGTGTTTATGTGGAACAGGGTTTGATATGTAAGATACCTATATCCTTCTATGCATTAATGATATATTTTATTTCATTTTATCTTAAAATCGAAATCGAACCAATTCAACTTACTTAGACAAATGATTTCTTGTGGTTGTTGTAAAAAAAAAAAAAAATGAACGTGGTTAAAATGTAATATCATATAGAAGACTGAGAGCATTGAGTGATAAAACTGTATGGTTGTTCAAATCTCTCTTCACTCCTTCCCTTCATGTGTTCCTCTCTGTATTCCTTCCTGTGTTTTTTATTCCTAACCTTCCTCTCTGCAGGCCAACCTGCTTTCATTCCTGCTTTTCCTCTTCTATTCATCAAGCGCTCCTCCTCTCTGCCATTCCTCCTGATGTGTTTCTGTTTGTTTCATATTTTTTTGTCCTTTCTTCCTCATTTCCTGCTACCCTTCCTACTTCCGAACCCTTCCTGACTGGCTTCTGCTTTCCACCAATCTCTCCTTCAAGCTTCCCTTCTTGCACAGCTTCCAGTTTTTTCCCCTCTCTCCTTTTCTTCCAAACACCACCACCACTATTACCAGAAGCAACAGCCCCCCGTCCCCTTCAAGGCAACCAACCCTTCCTGCTTGCCTTCACAGTACCTTCCTTGCCTCTCTTTCCCACCCGTCCCTCACTCTCTTGTTCCTGCCCTTCATTCAGCTGTGCTTCCCTGCCATACATCTTGCTCCCCTTCCTGCCTGCCTGCCTGCCTGCCTGTCTGTCTGTCTGTCTGTCCCCCTTACCTCTACCTCCTTTCCTTCCTGGTCCCCTTCCACCCCTTATTCCCCCTAATTCTTCTCTCTCTTTTCTTTCCTCCCCCCTCTCCTCCATTCCTTCCTGACTCACTTCTTGTCACTCCTCTTCCCCTCCTACATTCCTTGCTGATCTCCTCTATATTTTGTTTTCTTTCTCATTCCTCTTTTTCTCGTCTCTGCTTCCTCACATCCCTTCCTTTCTTTTGCCCTTTTCTTCCTTTTCATTCCACTTTTCTCTGTTCTGATCTCCAGTCTTCTCACACTGACAATTATCATTTGCTTCTCTTTTCTCACAGCCAGTTATTTTCCTTATCTCTTCCTCCTACCACTTCCGTGTACTGTTTCCATTCTTTTTATATCTTCTTTCCATATTTACCTTCTATCTCTTTTTCTATTTTCTTGTCTCCAATCGTTTATTCTAGTTTCTGAATCACCTCAAAGGGAAAAGTAATATTTGTATGCGACCCGTAGATGAGTAAATAGCACAGGGTACATCTTGGAATGGAGTTTTATTTTGAAGTTTTATTTTATTTTTATTTTTGAAGCCCTTCGTCCAGCTACATATTATGATCTATAATTAGTATCGAGTTTATTTTATGGATAGAGTAAGTTAAGGGGGAAATTTTATATTGGAAAATATGGAGCAACTGAATCCTCAAAACTATTCCAAGCAACAGAACACCATTAATTTGCTTTTCTAGTTCTGTTTCTCGGCATACTTTGGAGGAATCAGGGCACTCCAATGTAACAAAAGAGAATTACCGCCTTAAAAGTAACGAACCCAAAATATCTTTCTCTGTTAGAAACTACATATCAAGATTATCATTTTCCGTTGATGTTAAGTAAGTGTACATTTGTTTGTTTGTACATATTTATATAACTTGGTTACTGGGAATTCTAGATGTAGATAGAAGCAAAAAACTAATAATTTTATATACAAGAAAGAACACACTCAGAGAAGTACAGTACATGCACGATGAAACTTTATCAACTGTACATTTCTCATCACATAACAGACACTATCACATTACCAACACAACCTCTGTTCACAAAATATTATTATACCAACACAAACAAACTGAGGTATTATTATATACTTGCATTATTTTCCTCTCCTGATTATGTAAAAGAATGGTAGTTACATTAGGCGATAAAACTCTACGGTAAATAGTCCCACGATTTACTACTGTGTATGTGATGGTAATGTTTCTTGTTAAACATTAAGGAGGTAATAAATACACTTTGGGTTTATTTGAATGACTTGATTCCTCCAAAGTATACCAGGAAACAAATACATTAAACAGGTGATGGCGGCTTATTGCTTGGAATACTTTGGAGGAATCAATTGCTCCAGATTAACAAAGGTGATTGTGGCTTATTGCTTGGAATACTTTGGAGGAATCAGTTGCTCCAGATTTACCAACATTGCAACATCCTCTTAACTTTAATGATGATGGAAGTTGTAATAATGGTGCAGAAGTTGGTAATTAATTTATGATACCAATATATTTAAACATTGTCTTATTAGTGTTGTTAATGAAAAGCAGACTATGGTGATAATTATGGTGAAAAAGGGTTATCTAAAAAAAAGTTTGATATGTGAGCGAAGTGATGTAGTGAAAGATATGATGGCGAATGATGTCTTAAAAATATAATAGTATAGTAAAAAAATATATATAATAGTATAAAACTGTTGATAATTTCGTCAAACATAGACAAAAGAAAGAGTACTTAAGGGAACGATACAGTGTTGGTAAATCTGGAGCAAATGATTCCTCCAAACTATTCCAAGCAACAGGCCACCATTATATTTGTTACTCTGGTTCTGTTTTCTGGCATACTTTGGAGGAATCAAGGCGCTCTAATGTACCAAAAGTATACTCTCACCTTAAGGAGGTAATTCGTTTTTGGTACATTGGAGTGCTATGATTCCTCCAAAGTATGCCAGGAAACAGGACCAGAAGAGCAAAAATAATGGTGTTCTGTTGCTTGGAATAGTTTGGATGATTCGGTTCCTACAGATTTACCAACACAAAACTTTCCCTACACGTCATTTCAACATAAACAACATAATTTCAACATAAACAACATTGAAGTACATGTTTAACACCACATCATCCACCTCAATGAACAACCATCACAAAACTGACCTACTTAAGCGAAATTTCCCTTGCAAAAATGCCGCATAATCCACAGCTCGGGTTGTTTGGCTTCTTCTTCTTCAACGTGCCGTGTCCCTGAAGACGTTGACGACCACGGCAGACCACAACTCTCTATCTCGCGACATCTGCAGCAGATGGGCTGGTGTGACGCCACCTCCAATCTCCTCCACTATCCCATCCATAAACTTGATGCGAGGACGACCTCTTCCCCTTCTTCCTTCAATCTTCCCTGTCAGGCTCAGGTTCTCCAATGCTTCTCTCCTCATGACATGTCCCAGGAACTCAGTCTGTCTTCTTCTAATTTCTTTTAACAATTTTCTCCCGGTGTTAATCCTTCGCAATACTTCAATATTAGTAACCCTCGCCGTCCAGGGAATCTTGAGGACCCTTCTCCAAACAAACATCTCCAGTGCCTCCAGCCTTCTCCTTGTGTCACAGTTCAGAGTCAATGTCTCACATCCGTACAACAGCTCTGACCAAATGTACGTCTTTACCATCCGTTTTCGGGCATCGAGGGATATGTGTGTATTTACCAAGAGCCTCTTCATCCTGGTGAAAGCTCTTTTTGCCAATGCAATCCTCCTTTTTATTTCACCCACACATCTGGCGTCTGCATTGATTTGGCTCCCAAGATAGACAAACTTGTCCGCTTGTTTCACGGCTTCACCTCTGATCCTGATGTTACACTCCCTATCCTCTGAGCTTTTCGACACGACCATCACCTCCGTCTTGCCAATATTGATCTTCAATCCTCTCCTTTCACCAGCAGCATCCGCTCTGTCAACCAAGTTCTGCAGTTTTTCCTTGGTATCTGCTATCAACACAGTATCATCTGCGTACCTAATGTTGTTTACATTCACTCCGCCAACTTTTATACCTTCCACGTCTCTGAGATCCTGGAGGGCTGCCTCACTGTACAGATTGAACAGTTCAGGAGAGAGGACACATCCCTGCCTGACTCCTCGCCGTATCTCTATCCACTCACTCAGGTCACCCCCTACCCGCACTGCAGCAATGAATTGGGATCTGGGTAATGTAAAGCGATAATGTGACCTAAGCTTTGCCATATACGCATAATAGGCCTCGCTCGTGTTAGGCCCAATATATATATGTATGTATGTGGAACGAAATGAAGAGCCGCTCATTCCTCCAATTATACCGGGAAACGTACAAGTACCTCATTATACGAGTACGGTACTAGTTTTGTAGCGTCGTTTGGAGGAATCAGGGGCCTTCATTCCGTCCTATTCCCCGACACCAGATTATACCCTTACATTCAAGTTTCACAGATTTTTTTTAAGGGAATAATGTACCTTTTTTTTTTTTTTTAACGCCGAGCGAGTCGTCACCTTAGTTAGTGTATTCATTCATAAAGACTGTGAATTAATAAATGTTTGAGACCCTAATATTAGTCTTATGCAAATGGCTGCTAATGCTCAAATAATATGATCCTTGGTAATATTTATCGCAAAAATAATATTAAATATAAGTATTAATGATTGCGACGGATTGATTTATATTGTTAGACGGGTAGAGTGAATGAACCAGAAGAATATGCAGAAACTAAGATTATTTTATATATATATATATATATATATATATATATATATATATATATATATATATATATATATATATATATATATATATATATATATATATATATATATATATATATATATATATATATAAAATAATCTTTATTACCAAGATTTATACTACAATGGAAGGAAAGTGTCGGTGGATATTAGATTATGGCTGTACATATAATTTTTTTAACTAAATTATTTGTATTTCGGCAACTTGCATTAATTTGTCATTTAAAGTTTGACCTTCTGGTAAATAAATATCGGAAGAAAAATGTCCAGTACGGTATTCCAAGTATGAAGTTCAAATACAAAGTTTCACGAAAAAAAGGAAGAAGGAAAAGAAATACAACTGTTCAAAAAGTTTCAAAAATGAACAACGAAGAGAAATACAACAAGTCAAAAAAGATTTGTTTAGATAAAGAACGAAGAGAAATACAACAGTTCAAATATATTATTAAAAGAAAGTGAAGGACAAGAAATACAAAAGTTGAATTATAAATTAGAAAATATTTAAATAAATTACAAAAAATACATCAGTTCAATTATAGATTTACACACACACACACACACACACAATATATATATATAATGAAGAAGAAAGAGAAATAACAACAGTTCATATTATATAAGTTAAAAATAGTGATTAATATAACTATAAGTGTTATGATCGGCGCAGTAGAGTATGGTGTTATGGAGTTGTCACAGAGTAAATCTGGTGTGAAGGGAGTGAAGGGAACAGCCACATACAGACCAGGTGGAAATGGCTGCTCTCACTTCTACACAAAAATAATATCATGGTCTGCTTATTATGTGTCCCAGATCATATTATTAATTATTGGACATTTAAGAATTAGAAGTGATTACAGGTTTATTGACAGAAAAATGGGTTTATTGTGTAATTCATTACATGTATATATAGGAATGTAATGAAAAATTATATTATTACAGCATTTACTTAGCTAATATTATATTATATCTTTGGTTTATGTTCACTAAATAGTATGATTAATTACGCCATGTTTATGCATTTGATATTTGGAAAAAAAAATTACGACAACACAAGTTGACTAATTTAGAAGGCCAGTTCGCATAATAAAATAAAGTTGTGGTATTGTGTAAGAAATTTAATATTATCATGGTTTGTGTTACACGATGATTGATGAGTGATGAAATAGCGAAAACTAATGATAATGAGATCAGAAATATTATTAAAAATAATAATTATATATTATAATGATAATAATAATAATAAAAAAAAATAGTTGATATTATTATAATTTAATAATAATAATAATAATAGTAATAATAATAATAATAGTAATGACGATAATTATAGATAAGCGAATAATAATGATAAAAATGATGGTGGCTATTGATAAAATTTTGTATAGAAATTTATATAATGGTTTTTCTTACGGATACTTTCTCGTTGGTTGATATAGTAAGACTATAATTAAATAATGATACATTAAATAGCCACGGAAAGCATGTAATTCCATTCATATGATTACGGTGATGAAGGCAGAAAGTTTTCATGATAAGATTTTGGGACCCGCAAGTAAATTGATTCTCATTACGATCTTCATGAAACTTGACCCATTACAATTTTTAAAACGGATCATCACAAATTCGACGTCCAAGTGCAGGTTATTGGCTTGACTTCCCCTTTATGCATCAGGAAAAATGTCACGCTGAAAACTTGGTATGGAATTAATTATGTGTTGGTCGTATTTGGCGGACATTAGGAGACGACGAGGCAAGGCCAAGCCAGGGTCACTCTCTCTCTCTCTGTCTCTCTCTCTTTCTCTCTCTCTCTCTCTCTCTCTCTCTCTCTCTCTCTCTCTCTTCATGAGAATATTGCACTTTTGTCAGTCCTTACACACACACACACACTACATATATAATTTAGATATTATACATAAGGATAATCGTAAAATTCAACACTTGTTACTTGTTTTATTTTGTTTTGAGTAAAAATTATCTTTTTCATATTATATTTAAACGAAGTGTAAGCATTATTATATTGTAAGATATCAATATTAGGGAAGCATTTCCTTTACTTCATTTTAAAATATGTATCTATATATGTGTTAGGTGCTCTGGACTACTTAAAAACAAACAAATAAATATAGGTAATGTTCATATAATATTTACGGTCGGGACAAAATAAGTATTGAGGACAAATGATATAGAATCAAACATTGTGTGTCATTCACCAAAGACTTCATACTAAGGAATAAAAGCTTCTGGCATTGCTCAAGGTGAGAATAATCCTTTTTTGAGGAAAAATCGCAATTTATTTTTCAGAAGGTTTATTTATCCAGCCATGGATGGTTAATTAGGTGGAAAATAAAGTACTTCCTTTTTCATTAAGATCCAGAATATGAAATATGAAGGTATCTTTGTTCTGCAGCCTCGTAGATTTCAGTAGGGTACATCAATTGTTTTATCATGCTTAGATGTCGCCAATGGATTTAGCAATGGTCCTAAATTTAACATAACTTATAGAATTGCTAGAAAATATTATTTTGCAAAATATATTTTTTGACACGATACAATACTAAATTATATATTAAGATATACCAATAATATTATTGTGCGTTATATGTAATGAAGTACTGAAAATGTTACATTGTTTAAAATAACTATTATGACCAAATATTATCAACATTAGTCATGAGTTTTGTCTCAGCTGTTGCCTTCAGATATAGCCAAGCAGACCCCAGGTGGAGGGAGAGGAGGATTAGCGGTGTGTGTGTGTGTCTGTGTGTGTGTGAAGGGTGAGGCAGCGGGGAGAGTGTTAGGGAAGGCGGGCGGCGGGACTCAAGGCGTGTGGCGGGTATACTCAGACACCGCAAGCAAAGGGGGACTCCCAGAAGCACGACCCTCGCAAGCACAATACAAGGCATTCACAACCCTCAGCTTTCACTTGTATGACCGGATGATCGAGGGTTTCAATATAATCTAAGAGAGTGTGAGGAACACGAGAACCTGAAAGAAGCATTATAAGACTAGTGAAAGAAGCTCTCATGTCTACCAACATAGGGTGATCCTGTACAGGTCATTCATATCAAGCAATGTGTGTACAAAGTCAAGCTCCTGCCACACTTGTCAGCCACGAGGGAGTCACGTGCTTGTCGAGAGGGGTCGCTTATTGCTTTCTCATGGAACTAGTATTGTGATTACTTAGTCATGTTGCTTTGGGTCAACTCAAAGTGTATACGTGAAGGATTGTTACCTTCCTCTACCTTGTTTGTTGAACCATAATGTGTTCGTAATATGGATGTACACATATGACGTTTATTTTTTATATTTGTGGAACCTTTTAGTAACATTTGGTAATTTGATATGTGCTCTAACTAGTGTAGTGAAAGAGACTACAATTTTCGTTCCAGCTTTTGAATGCAACTGAATGAGTGACGCTTGAGGGGTGAACATGTGCTTATCTTTGGCTGTTTTCAAACAAAGTTTCTTCTGTTGCTGTATATATAAAATTGAGGGAGATTATAGCATCTAAATCGTGGGTATAATATCATGTAGTAATTCTTTCAGCCACGAAAATGTATATATATTGATTTTAGCAAAGTTTTTCATAAGATGTTACTAAGGAGTTTGGTTCAGTTACTATTTTGTTATTTTGTTCAACAGGTCTATTGTTCATTTGATAATTTGCTTGGTTGATCTCTTGTTATGTTGTTATTTTGTAGTTATTATTTCGATAGTTCTGTGGTTCAGTTGTTACTTTGTTAGGTTGATCTGTTGTTTTGTTGTTATTTTTGTTTAGGTAGGTCAGTTGTTTTGTTGTTATTTTATTAGGTAGGTTTATTGTTCTGTTATTATTTTATTAGATAGGTTTATTGTTCTGTTATTATTTTATTAGATAGGTTTATTGTTCTGTTGTTATGTTATTAGGTAGACCTGTTATTTTATTAGGTAGCTCTGTTATTTTATTGTTATTTTATTAGGTAGCTCTGTTATTTTATTGTTATTTTATTAGGTAGCTCTGTTATTTGTTTTTGTTTTGTTTTTTTGTGAAGTAGGTGAGTTTTTCCGTGCCTACCACAGAGCCTGGCTGAGTCTGGCCTGGTTGGGGTGACGCACACTCAAGTCCCGACAAATTACATTATCATCAAACAAGAGAGACGTTGTCGCTTGGCATTAACATGGAGAAGGTACACACACACACACACACACACACACACACACACACACACACACACACACACACACACACACATTTTACAGACACACACACACACACGTTTTACAGACACACACACACACACACACACACACACACACACACACACACAAACACACACACACACATTTTACAGACACACACACACACACGTTTTACAGACACACACCACTAACATATACGTACACATACACGTTTTACAGACATACATGTACACAACCCTAAAACACACTCACACACACACACATGTCCACTGCAGCCGCTAATTATATATGCAAAGACGTACAATCACATACACAAACTCACTCTTCATGTGTTCCCGTACTAATAATTATTTTTATACGAGTATTTTGTAAATCACATAGCGAATGAAAAACGTCGAATTATTTCAACAATTGAAAAAAGAAACATGAATATAACGGTACAGCATATAATTATATAGTACATATATCCTTTACACACACACACACACACACACGCACAAACACACACACCTGCCGTCGGACCTCTGTGTGTTGGCAACATCACAAACACACGAAATAAAGTTTGCCAAGAGCTCTCAAGATATTATGTTGTATATTACGTCCCTGGCACACGGGGCTGTAGAGAGCAGGGATGAAACACACACACCACTCTACATTTTCAAGTCAGTGTAGATGTGACAACCAAAATGATATCGTAAACTTTATATTCCCAAGTCGTGTAGGTAGAAGTAAAATAATGTTTGATGCTTCTGAATCTGAGTGTCAGTGTAGGTAGTAGTATAATTATGTTATTAGATGCTTTTGAATCTGAGTGTCAGTGTACAGTAGATGTGAAACGAAAATTATATCGTAAACTTTATATTTTGAAGTCAGTGTAGGTAGAAGTAAAATTATGTTGGATGCTTTTGAATGTGAAATCAGTGTAGATGTGAAACCAAAATGATATAAACTTTATATTCTGAAGTCAGTGTAGATGAAAACAAGATTATTTTACCAGAAGCTTTATTGTTACGCTAAGTTAATCTGGATACCATAAACAGACTATTGATGGTATTGGTTATATTTTGACAGTGTAACATCGTAATTGTTACAAGAGCGAAATGATTTCCGAAGTTCTACATGTTGACGTCACTGTAAATACAAAGAACATTCTGAATTAAAATTGTGGCTATTAAATCTATCTGTTGGAAAGGAAACAAACAATTATCAAGTTAAAGGAAATTTGTTGCTTGTGGATTTATAAATACTTTCAATTTTTCAGTGCCAAGTATAAACGGTATTTCCGCATAATATATTTGAAGTGTAATGTATAATCACTTCACTTATAGTTGCCTAACCCATCGATCCCTTCTGCATCAAAAAAAGTGGCAAAGTGCTAATGTGAGTATTGGAAATCTTTTGTTGGGCAGATGTGACATATGGTTGCTTTAGAGGAAGCAAGAAGGGACCAGGCAAAGTGAGGTGTGAGAATGGTGAAAGAGAAAAGAGAGAGGTAGTGGCCAGTGAGAGGGGGGGGGGGGTAGGGAAGGGTAGGGAGAGGGGAGGGAAGTGGGTGCATGAGTGTAGTGGAACGATATATATAGAGAGAGAGAAAAGGAAAGGAAGGGTATGCTTGGGGTGTTGTGAGAAGGCAAAGAGAGGACAGAGAGAGGGTTGGGATGGAAGGAAAGAAGGAGAAAGGAAGGATCAGTTCAACGAGAGAGAGAGAGAGGTGTGGGGTGGAAAGGGTGTAGATTGCTTTTGCTTGGTTTGTCATGTGATGGTAAAATGAGTGTTAAATGAGGAATGGTATGTAAGGAGAAGGAAGAGGAAAGAAAGGGAGATAAAGAAAGATATTTTATTTGTCTGATTTCTTGTCTACTATGAATGCAATGGTGTAATGAAGTTCAGGTATATATGGAAGAGAAGAGAATTGGTGGATGTCTATGTGACCAAGCGATAAAGTGTCTGTGTGTCCGTGTGTGTGTGAGAGAGAGAAACAGACAGACAGACAGACACACAGAGGGGCGGAGGAGGGGGGGAGGGAGGGAGGGAGGGAGGGAGAGAGTTCGAGATAAAAAGGTAAGGGATCTTTGCTTGGGATGGCATAAGAACTCCAGGAGGAAAGGAAGGGTATACTAAGAACTGCCATGGAAAGAAGAGAGGGGTGTATGGAAGGAAGGGGGAGGGGGGTATGGGTGTGTGTGTGTGTGTGTAGGGGAGCGAGTGAGTGAGAGAAAGGGAAGGAAGGGACCTGGCTATGCTTGGGGTGGTGTGAGAAGGCAAGGCTCGGGCAGGGTGAACGCACACACACACACACACACACACACACACACACACACACACACACACACACACACACATCCCCTAGTTTTTATTGTAATACCGACACCACTTGGATAGAGGGGTAAAGCTTGCACCATCGTTATCAGCCCATTCTTTTCTTCTCCTCCTCCTCTTCCTCTTTCTCCTCTTCTATCTTCCTCTGTGTCTTCTCCCTTATTTTCTTCTTCTCCTCCTCTTCTATCTTCCTCTGTGTCTTCTCCCTTATTTTCTTCTTCTCCTCCTCTTCTATCTTCCTCTGTGTCTTCTTCCTTCTTTTCTTATTCTCCTCCTCCTCCTCTTCCTCTTTCTCCTCTTCTATCTTCCTCTGTGTCTTCTCCCTTCTTTTCTTCTTCTCCTCCTCCTCTTTCTAATCTTTTATCTTCCTCTGTGCCTTCTCCCCTCATTTCTCCTCCTTTTCTTCTTCTATCTTTCTCTATGCCTTCTCCACTCTTTCTCCCCTTGTCTTCATCTCTCCCTATTTTCTCACTTTGTCTTCGCATCTCTCTTCTTACCTTATCTTTGTATCTCTCTTCTTTCTCACCTTTTCTTCTCTCCTTTCTCTCTCACTTTATCTTTTCTTCCCCTTCTTCTCTTCCACACCTCTTCTACCCATTTGTTTTAGCTTTAGATGAGAGGGAGAGCGTGCGCGTGAGCAAAGTAAAGAGCAGGAACCCAAAACTGCATCAGAATAAGTTTATTACTATTGTATGTTTAGCACAATGGCATCAAAGTTAATGACGGCGGGTGAAAACACCAAGCACTGCAGCGGGATTATGACCCTTTTTGACTTGAACGCAATTAATTATACCTGCCTCCTCGTACACGTAGAATCCGTCATTACGAATACGGTGATTAAGCCAAGTCTGCTATCGGCAACAGTTGCTTATATAACATTATACAGTCCTAGTATGGAGGAGCAGTGACTTAATGTTAATCTTATTTATATATATATATATATATATATATTGAGACTGAAACAGAAAAACATATCTGCATGTACTATCCACTTCCAACACTTGTATTTCCAAATATAAGGATAAGGTTAACTATATGTATAGTAAAGTGTCTCTTGATGACAAACATGTTAGGAAGACTGAAGGTGAGAGTCTTCCATCCTATAGCCATCTAGTGGAGGTAATAGTGTATGTGTTGTAAAATCTATGGGAAGTCACTGCTGTACCACTGTTACCTGGACGGATTATTGTAGAAAAGATGCTGTATAATTCTTGTGATGGAGGAAAGTACTCGAATATATGGGATATACATTGATTAGTCTCGTGATAAAAAAAAGGTGTATGATGTATATATAAATGCCGTAGGAAATCTTTATGATGGTAGAGACGAAAAGGAAATTAGAGCCTCCTCACTCAAACCCATCAATCCCTGTTACAGAAAAAAAATATTGTACATAATTAACTCATATGATATAATGATGCATGGAGTACAAATCCTATTCCTCTGCTGCTCTTTATTCAGTCCCTGCTATTCCTCTGCTCTTTATTCAGTCCCTGCTATTCCCTGCTTTCCTTCCTCTGGCCAATTGTTTCCCCCTGGTCTTCCCCCTCCCCTGCTGCCCTCCCTATGTCCTTGCCCCTATACATCCTCGTCCAGCCCCTCAAAAACATGGGTGATGATGACAGGGGAGTTGGTAGTTACAGTTGTTGTGTTGGGAAGGGTTGTAGGGGATGGGGAGAGGTATAGAGAACGGGGATGGGATGGCTGTAGGGATTGGAGAGAGAGAGGTGTAGGGACTGAAGAAGGAGGTGTTGGGGATTGGGAGAGACATAGAGAACGGGAATAGGAAGGGTATTGGAGAGAGAGAGGTGTAGGGATTGAAGAGGTTGGGGGAGGTGAAGGGAAGGCAAGGGGAAAATAGGGAAATGAGAGTCTATAAACAGGTTAAGGGAAGGAGAAGGGAGGCAAGTTGGGGGTGGTAGTGAGGGGAAGGTAAATGTGAGAGACTATAAAGAGATGAAGGGAAGGGGAGGTGAGGCAAGTTGGGGGTGGTAGTGAGGGAGGGAGGGGAGGTGAGGGGAGGAGAGCGTCAGGGTGGCCAGAGACAGAGAGGAGGTGAGGCCAGAGGGGAACGCAATATGAATACTTGATGCCAAAAATCAGGACTCTGAAGGGGCCATTTTGCAATCTGAAATGACTCCTCTGAAATTTCAAACAGAATTCATAATTTATTTTACCTTATGCGGGCCTTGGGTGTCGATGGCAGTCGGGAGGTTTGGTGGTGAGGGCGTGTCTGTCAGAATTAAGGGGGGTATGATATTGTGGGCCAAGTGAAGGCTACTCATTTCTCCACACCGGGCCGGGAAACATATCACACATACGGATAGAATATGTTTCCTGGTATATTTTGGAGGAATTCGTATCCCTCCATTTTGCAGACCAAATCTTAGCCCCCTTTAATCGACAAAATATAATAATACCTCAACGCCATTGGCTGACGGAAAGAGCTTAGGAAAAGGGGTGTGATGTGGAATCCTGACTTACCTCCCAGATCTATGGAATAATAGAATGTGATCCATTAAGAAGAAGGGAATGGCAGGGATCCATCTCATATCAATATATTCTTTTAAGCAAATATATTATTAATTTAGAAATGGGATCTTGATTCCATTTTCTTCTTACTTCTATATATATATATTTTTTTTTTTACTATTATTCAGAATTTATTATTATTCATAACTAAAGTAACTGACTGAGAAAGCATCTCTTTCTCTCTTTCTCTCTCTCTCTCTCTTTATCACATACACACACATAGTGTCTCTCTCTTTCTCACACACACACATATAGTGTCTCTTTCTCACACACACACACACAGTTTCTCTCTTTCTCACACACATATAGTCTCTCTCTCTCTCTCTCTCTCTCTCTCTCTCTCTCTCTCTCTCTCTCTCTCTCTCTCTCTCTCTCTCTCTCTCTCTCTCTCTCTCTTTGTTATGTGAGTACTGGTTATGAACTGGAGGCTGCCATTTACAAACCAGAGGTAGCCAGTAGCCCTCCACCTTGACTTATAGTGCATAAATAATAATGCAGCTGGTCGCCACTTTCAATTTACAAGTGCAGTATCTAGGAATTTAGTTATCTTTTACCCTGTTAGGCTTGTCTGTTTTAAAGAGGGTAATTCACTTTTGTTACATTGAAGTGCCTTGATTCCTCCAAAGTATGCCAGGAAACAGAACCAGGATGAACAAATATAATAGTGTTCTGTTGCTTAGAATAGTTTGGAGGATTCATTTGCTCCAGATTTACCTTAAAGAGGTTCTCAGTATTATGTATTATTCACATTTTGATTCCTACCATAATTATTCTATTCTATTCATCATTAGTATAACCATAAGGACTTCGTGGTAATCATAAAGTTGGTACAATTCCGTAAGTAACAAATAATGCTTTAGTGTAATTAATTTGTGTTCCGTAGAATTCTTGATAAATATAACACTGGATAAATATACCAGCGACTACCTCACCTCTCATTTGTAAGTAATGAGTGAAAGTGAGTGAGGCAGGCAGGCAGGCAGGCAGGCAGGCAGGATGGAAGGAAATAAGAAACTTGGCAGAGGAAAAGACGGTATGTAGGCAGGAGATGAGGAGGGAGTAGGGAGTAGGAGGAGGGGCGAGCAGGAAGAGGGGGACCGTGGGAAGGGGGTAGAGGGAGGTTGAAGTGGTATGGAGAGAAAGGAGAATGCTGGTAGGTGGGTAAGTAATGAGAGAGAGAGAGAGAGAGAGAGAGAGAGAGAGAGAGAGAGAGAGAGAGAGAGAGAGAAGAGGAATTATGGGAGGCTGGACTGGACTGGACTGGAGGTAAAGAGAGAGGAACGGGGGGCTGGGTGAGAGGCTGGGAGCGGGTGGTGGAGGAGGGAGAGGAGGGGTGGTGAATGAGAGGGACGGACGGACAGGGGGCTGGGGTGGTGTGCTGGGCGACCATCTTGTGTCTCCCGCGCGTTAGGCCTCGTCTCAACCCTCCCCGCGCAGCCCAAGCCACCGTCACTGACCCCGACACACTCACGGACACACCCACCACCACCACCACCACTACCAGCCTTATACAATAGACGTGGCCCCCGGTCTGATGGCTGGCTGGCTGGCTGGCTGACTGATTGGTTACTTCCCTGGCTGGTAGGCTGACTGGTTGACTGGTTCGCTGGCTGGTAGGCTAACTGCTTTGCTGGTAGGCTGGTAGGCTGATTGGTTGGCTGGCTGGTAGGCTGGTTGATTGGTTGGTTGGTCGGCTAGATGGTTTGCTGGTTTGTAGACTGGTTGACTGGTAGGATGGTTGGTTGGTTGGTAGACTGGTTGACTGGTAGGATGGTATACTGGTAGGCTGGTTGGTAGGTAGGTTGGTAGGCTGGTAGGCTGGTTGGTTGGTAGGTAGGTAGGCTTAACACACAGGGAGGCAGGGAGGTCCTCTTCACACTTGACGTAAATGGGAAATAAACACACGCCTTCATCTGTTCGCCTCCTTTATTTCGCGTTCATCTACTGTCCTCTCTCTCTTGCCTTGATCGGTTTTCTTTAGCATTGTAAGTGAACCTGGAGATGCACGTTCCCTTCACACACACACACACACACACATACACACACACTGGACGTAAATGTAGAATAGAGACACGTTCATTATTATCATTCCTTCTTTTTGTATTCTTTTATTTCCTTATATTATTTCACCTTCATCTGTATTCATCTCGTTAGGTTGGGATCCTCCTCTTTACTTCCTTCCTTCCTGTATTTCCACGTTACTCATTGTATATTTTCCTCGTGTTTGCTCTCTCTATTGATTTTGCGTTCATCAGTTTCTTCCTCAATTTCGGGCTCATCTGTCTCGAGTGGGCTGGTAGGTTGGACAGGCAGGAAGGCACCGGCCTGTTCACTCTTTTCACACCACGTAAAATTGGAGGGTATAAATTCACGCGTTCATCTATTTTCTTGCCGTATTCCATGTTCATCTACTGCATTTTCTAGTTTTTTTTTTTTTTTGTGCTCTTCTGTTTTCTTCTTTTAGCTTTCATTTGTGTACTTTCTTCTTAATTTCTTGTTCCTCTTCAATATTTTCTTCCTCTGCTTCTCGTTTTCATGTTTTGTTTTCCTTTCATCTTATCAGTTAAGGCTTCTGTCCTTGCTTCACAGTCATACATAAACACTTTAATTAAGGTCTCAGTTCATATAGAGGGAATTCTTTACTATAATTCTTTACTATATTGGGGCTCTTGTTTCCAGACATTACTAAGTTTTTCCTTCTGCATTAAAAAATCTGAAACTGGTAAAAGTATTTATATAGAATATAAACGGATACGGTCATTTAAGCTGACATAAATATATGCTTACTGTATAACCTTCTGCCTATATATAAGCAAGCTAATGTTACCTTCGAATACTAAAAGTTTGTTAATGAATTCCCATCCTGAGTTTCCTACTGTACACAACACGTTTGGGAGTATCAGACATCTACTGAAGTTGGAATCATTGGTTTATTGTGATGTCATTTTGTACGGTAATTCATCAAATTGGTAGAGTTACAACACCCTTTCCTACTTCACAAACCTAATAGATTACATCATGTGTACACGTATGGTTAAAGAGTTGGGTATTGAAGTTTGTTGATGTGTCTATAAATATACTAAGATTTTAGCCATTTTAATGTATATTCTTCTTCCTCCTCTTGCTCCCATGATGAGCTACTCTATTTGCTGTTATACTCTGGAAGAATTGCTAGCTTTCTATTCACCGACAAAATCTTAACTCCCTTAACAGCTGAAAAGAGCGTGCTGTCGGCTTAGCACTCTCTCGCCTCTCCTGGAATTTCCCTGTAATACTAAATAGGAAAAGCTTACCCTCCTTTTCTGGAGCTAAATTTACTCTTCTTCTTAAACCAAATCGAAGGCTATTCAAGTCCACGATAAAAGGGCTAATTCACTCTTTTCTCTGCGCCTTATACCACCTTTTTGGGGAATGTCTTTGATTATGCCAATACCCTCATTTTTTATATTCCATTCCTCTCTTGCTTTCAGATTTCCTTACTGTGAAAACTGTGTGATGACTTTAGTTTTTCTCCTTCGTGTTTTTTGTACGTCTTACTAATGCATATGTGAGCTGGGCAAAGTGAATTAAAGTCAACGTTGTTACTGAGATGCGCTTTAGTTGTCTCCCGGAATGCTTGTTTGCTTCCCTTGTTAGTGTTTACTTGCTTGGCTAATTGTGTGTTCGTTTTCCTGCTTGATTGGCTGTTTATTTTTACTTCCTGTCTTTCTTTCATCCTTGATTGCTTGCTTATATGATTTGTTGATAATGTTTATATTGCTTTTCCAATCGTTTGCCAGTAAATATGTTTGTGTTTGTATGTGTACTATCAAAGACAAAAGTCGTGTCGCTATCTTGTCTGATGATTTAATTAAATACATGTGCATAGTTACGTATGTACAGCCACAATCAAATATCCACCGACATTTTCCTTCAATCTTAGTAAATATCTTGGTAATAAAGAACAATACGTGTGTCATTTTGCAGCACCTCATAATAATAATTGAGGGGGTTGAGTTGACGTAAGGTGTTGTATGATTATATTTTGATATGATAATGATTTATTTGCAAGATGGAAGGAAAGTGTCGGTGTATATTTTTATTGTGACTGTACGTTTCTATATGTACACATGCCAGGAAGATATCTACTTTTCCTTGCATGAATTTATCTAGGCATGCTTGTGTGTGCAGTTCTGTACTAAACCTTTTGTGTGCATCTCCGTAAAAGGTAACAACACACATGTAAATATATTCCGAGTGGGGAGAAAAGTGAAGATCATACTCATATATCTTGCTGGCTTGATGAACTTGCATTGTGTAGACTCTGCTGATGACGAGCCATTTGTGGAATCTGCAGTCACCAAAAAATATTTACGCCAACTCGTAGAGCCACGTTGACAGAGTTACATATTTATATACAAGTCGCATGGCACTGTACAAAAACTAAGCATAAAGCATTATTTTGTAGGAAAGGTATGCACATTGCCAACAGATAGTATTCCCAGGAGAGTGAGATGAATGTGAAAATTATATTATTAGCCAATTCTCAAGTTACTTTGGTAGAGATGACACGTGTTTCATCCATATAACAGTTATCATTGTCCACTGTCTCTATCACATCCATTACCTGTACAACCAATATACATAGACACCCTGCCACTAAAACACACAATAATTAATTACCCATACAACCACTGACATACACCACCATCATCAAAAACCACAACTATTCCACCACACACACACACCAAACCATCACCAACCATCTCCCACACAGCCAACAAACAAACCAACTTCCCAGACGACATTTATGGCTCTGATATTATACCCAGTCGTAGAGCACAGTGTCTCACCCTTAGAGTTCCACCCAGATATTAACTCCTGCCTCTGAATAATGGCTGGAATAGAATTTGGGCAAGTATGCTGGCTAATTCTTGGCGTACCTTTGGTGAGGGAGAACCTGGAAGTGTAGTAAGGAGGGAGAGAATACCTAATGAATGGTGGGGCTGGGTCGGTGTTGTTCCTTTCCTTTCCTTTCCTTTCCTTTCCTTCCCTTCCCTTTCCTTTCCTTTCCTTTCCTTTCCTTTCCTTTCCTTTCCTTTCCTTTCCTTCCCTTTCCTTTCCTTTCCTTTCCTTTCCTTTCCTTTCCTTTCCTTTCCTTTCCTTTTGGTCTCTTTTCTTCATTATTATTTTCACTAACCCCTCATTCTATCTGTCTCTATCAATCCACCATTATTTTCTTACGTCTTGGGCTATTTTCTTTATTATTATTATTTATTTTTGTGTCTTTTTTCTCCTCTGTTTCTATTTTCCTTGACATTTTCACTCACTGTTCTTTCCCTTCCAAATGTGTTTCGTCTTTCCTCATCAAGTTTTAGTTTGTATTTACATCTCTTGGATTTCTCATTACGGTTGTCCTTTATTTCCTTGTTCGTTTTTTCATTATTATCCCTCATTTTCCTTATCTCTTGAATTCGTGCCACGATTTGCCCCCCACTTCATTTCAGCTTATTATCTTCCCTTCCTCATTTCCTTCCATTCATTTGTTTACTTCCTTTCTTTCATTTACTTCTTGTCTTCATTTCATTATTTATTCCATGACTCATTTCATAACTTTCTATCATTTTATTTCACAACTTTCTATCATTTTATTTCACAACTTTCTATCATTTTATTTCACAATTTCTATCTTTTTATCTCTTCTTGCATATCTCTTATTTCTTCACCTATTTTTTTTTCTGTATTTCTCGTTCTTATTCTCTGATCTTTTTTTCTGTCTGTCTCTCTCTCTTCCTTAGTTCCTCGCCCTTTTTTCCCTTGAATTTCTCATCCATATTCCCTTATTCCCTGTCTCTCTTTTCCTTTCTATCTCTCTTCCTTATTTCCTCACCACCTTTCCCTTCTATCCTTCCTATCTCTCTCTTCCTTATACCCTCACCAGCTATTCCTTCCATCCTTCCTCTCTCTCTTTTCCATCCTCTCTCTCTCTTCCTTCCTATCTCTCTTTTCCTTCCTATCTCTCTCTTCCTTATATCCTCACCAGCTATCCCTTCCATCCTTCCTCTCTCTCTTTTCCATCCTCTCTCTCTCTTCCTTCCTATCTCTCTCTTCCTTCCTATCTCCCTCTTCCTTATATCCTCACCACCTATCCCTTCCATCCTTCCTCTCTCTCTCTTCCTTCCTATCTCTCTTTTCCTTCCTATCTCTCTTTTCCTTCCTATCTTCCTCTTCCTTCTATCCTCACCACTATCCCTTCTATCCTGGCGTTACCCATAATCGTGTTGGACAATACAGCAGCCATTGCCTGCCAGATCCTAATGACGTTGAGTTACGATGGTTGGAGCTTTTTTTTCTCCCTACTATGATCTTGGGTTGAGTTGGCCTGTGTCCACTTGTACCCTCATCACATAAGAGTAACGTCACACGGCTACCTAGTCCACTCTTCGTTAAAAAAAGAATTACATTACGTTAGAAGCCATAAGGAAAACTGTATTTGTGAATTATACGTTAAACAAAAAAATCATAACATTAGAAACCATAAGGAAAACTTTATTTGTGAATCATACGTTAGAAATAATAATAATACATTACGTTAGAAGCCATAAGGAAAACTGTATTTGTGAATTATACGTTAAACAAAAAATCAAAACGTTAGAAGCCATAAGGAAAACCTTATTTGTGAATTATACGTTAAAAATAAAACCAATACATAACGTTAGAAGCCACAATGAAAAAAATCTTGTGAATTATACGTTAAAAAAAATCATAACGATAGAAACCATAAGGAAAACTTTACTTGTGAATTATACAATGCTGGAAATAAGCATATTGCTTTATTTTAACCTTATTTTTCCCTTTATTGCATGCACTTTGCCACATGTACAGTACAATTCCTCATAGTAACAGATAAAGATACACATGTAGGCTAAATAATTATGCCTGGTATTTCCTTCGTCCAACCCATAATTAGTTTATACTTCATCAACATGTCTCAAGAACCCGAGAAAATTATTATGTTCCTTAAAGGGGTAATTAACTTTTGATACATTGGAGTGCCTTGATTCCTCCAAAGTATGCCAACAAACAGGACCAGAAAAGTAAAATAAATGGTGTTCTGTTGCTTGGAATGGTTTGGAGGATTCAGTTGCTCCAGATTTACAACACAAAATTTTTACCTTTAGGACCCTGTGAACGTGTACAAGAAAGAATTGGGGACTTCTGATTCCTCCTGACTATGCCACGAAACAAACTTCTCCCATATAGTTGGTGTTTCGTGGTAATATTTGAAGGACTCGTATAACTCTAATTTTCTGACTACATCACAGGGTACCTTAATAATGAAGGGTTTGTTTGTTAGTATTGTTAGGTGGAAGCAGTATTCAAGTAAGGGGTTTGTTTGTTAGTATTGTTAGAAGGAATCAACAGCTTTTCAATTTGCCGACAAGAGACAAACCACCATCTCAAATACTCGTATAGAAAGAGAGAATCGATGCTACCTGAACCAGCACTGTTTACTCTTTGCTGTGACACCCTTACTGGATGGCAGATTACACCGATTAACCTAATGAGCCGGTTTACAAATTACTCTGCTCCGTCACTCAACTCTGCATGTTGGTGGAACAGTAACTTGTCGTCCAGTAAGGGTACAACGGTCTGCTCAACTCCAATCACACGTTTACAGTATCAGGAAACCATTAACTTTATAAGAGCATAATTGTATAAGTGTTATAATTATATAGCATAGAAGATGAGATTGTACAGTCGGTAAAAAATAAAAAGTATTGGAACCACCCTTACATTTAAATTAACTATAGTTATTTATCTATAGGGAAGTTCTAATACATGTTTGGCCTACTGTACATATTATAGTAACTACATTTATTACAATAGAAAATCGTTCACATCTTCATAGACATTATTAAAGGGAAATTTTCTTAATGAATAATTGGAAAGTCTGTGATTCCTCCAAGCAATGCCAGGGAACAGGACCAGAAGAACACAAAATAATGGTGTTCTGGTGTTTGAAATAGTTTGTAGGGTTCAGTTGCTTCAAAATTACCAACACAAATTTCCCCCTTAATGAGGAATATGTTTCGTGGCTCTGTTTGAAAGAATCAGAGTCCTTCAAAATCACAAACAAAACATCTCCTCTTAAGTATAATTTCGCCGACTATAAAATAAATCATATGGTGGACATGTTAACATTTTAGCATAAGAGTTTGATTATGAGGTAATATCACTATACTGTAATTAACAGCATGTATTCTTATGAGTACGTTTGTGAAATTTCGAGTAAAGAATGTAACTTTATTTCTTGTAATTCACAGTTTAAGGACCAACGTGATGTGGTCAGAAAATTGAAGGTTAGCGAGTCCTTCAAACATTGCCATGAAACACTACCTACATTGAAGGAGCTTGTCTTGTGGTATAGTTAGGAGGAATCAGAAGCCACCACCAGGTTTCATACACGATCACAGAGGCCTTAAGCACCCTGTGAACCTGTATGAAAATTGGAGGCTTCTGATTCCTCCTAAATCTGGAGCAACTGAATCCTCCAAACTATTCCAAGCAACAGAACGCCATTATTTTTTGCCATTCTAGTCACCTGTTTTCTAGCATATTTTGGAGGAATCAATGTACTTCAATGAACCACAAAAATAATTACTACCCTTTAAACATACTGTACACCTTGAAGAGTGTGGAAATCCTTCAAACATTAATATTCCTTTTCTTATACAACCTATATATTGGATGTTATGGTCTAGTTTTGAGGTTGAAGTTTCCCTCGGCAACCCAAAGGACTGTGTGGTTTGCATGTGTGTGTAATTCAATGCAAGTCCTGTCCTTCCTTATTTTCGTATACAGAGACACAAGTAAAAAAGGGAAAGTGGAAAAGTGTTTAGGTTTCTTAAGGGACCACCGCGTGATGTTGTCAGAAAATTGGAGGTAAATGAGTCCTTCAAATACTGCTACGAAACACCATCTGTATTATAGAAGGAGCATGTTTCGTAGCGTCGTCAGGAGGATTCAGAAGCCACCAATTCACACACCGGTACACAGGTTTCTTAATGGTTCATCGTAGCGTCGTTGGTCCGTGTGAACAACAAAGAGTGGCAACAACAAACAAGTGCTAAAAATGGACTAAAGTAGAGAGTCCTGGGGAACACAGCCGGTCATTAAGGGACCTTGTGATATAGTCAGAAAATTGGAGGTAAATGAGTCCTTCAAATATTGCCAAGAAACATCACCTATAGGGAAAGAGCGGGTTTCGTGGCATAATCAGGAGGAATCAGAAGCCTCCAATTCTCACACACGATCACAGGGTCCTTAAAGCTGCCTGGTCGCACCGCATACCGTAAAAATGTCCCTCTACGCACATGTAAATATTTGTGCCGAGGAGGGGGGGGGGGGAGGGGAGGGGATTATGATAAAAAAACAAGAGTGAAAAATAGCTTTCTGTGTATTTCCTGGATATTATTTTGCTTGTCTTAGACACAGGGTGAAGTTATGACAGTGGTGATAAAAATGTTAATGCAACTGTATTTTAAGAATGTTGTTGATGGTGAAGAAAATAATTATTAAAAGAATAGCTATGAGAACAGTGAACGTAGTAATAATAATTATGATAATAATAATAATAATAATAATGATAATAATAATAATAATAATAATAATAATAATAATAATAATAATAATAATAATAATAATAATAATAATAATAATAATAATAATAATAATAATATTAATAATAATAATTATAATAATATTAATAATAATAATAATATTGATAATAATAATAATAATAATTTTGATAATAAATAATAGTATCAATAATAATGTGACTTAAAATTGATGACTGGTAATAATGTAATGATGGAATTATAATATACCTGTGTTTTTTTCTGATAATAATATCGATGCCAATATCTTGGTGTCCTAATACATGAATCCCTATACTGGTGTACAATACTATCAAAGACAAATTTCGTGTCTCTGTCTTGTCCAATTATTTAATATAAATTGTGAAACATAATGAAAACTCCACCACAGTAATGTACATGTCCAGTAGGTTTAGTCCTCTACCATATATCTTCACCAGATTTCATGACACTAGTTTTATCTTTGATAGTCCATACCGGTACATAAGGTGTCTATAATTATATAGGGTAACTTATTGGCATCTGGTAGGCTATGTACAGTGTCCACACCTTCTTGCAAATTACACCCTGCTTCTCACATCCTATATACACTGGCACATCACACCATATACAACATTATATATATATATATATATATATATATATATATATATATATATATATATATATATATATATATATATATATATATATATATATATATATATATATATATATATATTATAACCTGGCGAAGGTGTACCTGGTTCCTCAATTATTTTCTTGGTTGGTTTGGGTAATGTAATGCAAGTTTATACAAAATACAGCAATAATTTACACTTCTAGATATTTATTTGGACTGTACTTAGAAGGGTATCGGTGCATTTTCGCCAGGATGATAAAAAAAAAGGCATTATAGTTACCTCACATCCCTCATTCCTTCCCACCACAACACAACCCCACATCACTCACCACAACACAACCATACCACATTATCCATACATTTCCCAGCATCCCACACTTCTTCCCACATGATACAACACCACACTTCACACCCCACATCCCTCATTACACACACTGTGGAGGGAAGGACGTGTAGGGGCAAGGTGAAGGGGATAAGGAGGGGTTGGAAGGGGAGACGCAGAGGCAGGGGAAGGGTATGGAACGGGAACAGGGAACAGGGAAGGGGAGACAGGAAGAGTAAGGGAAGACAGGAAGGGGGTGTTGATATTATTTTACTTGACCAAAACCTGTATATGAATTGCATATAACATTTCCCTTTGTCATAACCATTTGTTTGAAGCTGTACGGTACATGTCACCTGATATGTTTCAAATGTCATTAGGAATATTTTTTCATTCTTATGCATCATCATTGTACTTATGAATTAATTATGTAATGATTATTTTAATTTAGTGGAGTGCACCACACTATCGAGTGACACGTTATACGCTCGCCACCTTAATGCTTACATTCACCATTGATTGTTAGTATTAATTTCAATACTTCAATAAAATCGTTCGGCTTTATTCAAAGTACAATGTTAAAATATAATATCAAAAGACACCGTTACCACTTACTACAGAATGTTGCAAAATGTTTTTAATGAGTTAATATTTTCCCATGACTATATATCTAACAAATATATAAGTATTTGATTAAAAGAAAACATTAAAAGAAACCATAGACACTCCAGTGGTGAAGAATATTTACTGCTGAAAGAGATGGTTGTCCAATCCACACCACGTTACCTATACACACCGATATTGTATGTATCCATATATTACACAAGTCTATGTGTAAGCAATATTAAATTTCTGAATTTGTGTTAAGAGTTACTGTAATTTTCAATTATTTGTGTGCATAAATTATAATATCGTCTATTGGTTACTAAATGTTCTTCAAGTGTATTTTAATACAGTTTTCAAAAGTTTGGCCAAATATAACACACAAGGAATTCATTAAAATTCCATCATGCTGCAGTTGTAAATTCAATTATAAAGTTTGTGTCGAGAGTTGCACATCTTATATATTCCAATTGTTTTTCCATTATTTGAGTGTCCAAGAGACATGATGGCGAGGAAATACACAAGTGTAGTGAGTGAATAGCGTCAGGGACCCGGCTGGCTGACAGAGACAGTCAATATAGAATAACAATTTGCATGAAAATTGGTCGAGTCCAGCTATCGATAACAGGCCTCTCACAGCAAGCCAGGATATATTTCTTTTAATCGATGAGCGTGGAGCGGCGTCCTGAAATTACTAGCAATAGTCATGCAACGCATCAAAAAATGCACGCCAGCTTTTCAAGTGGACGATGGAAGGGGCATTGGAAAAATAGGATGAGTGAGAGTGAGTGAATGAATGAATGAGTGAGTGAATGAATGAGTGAATGAATGAGTGAATGCATGAGTGAGTGAGTGAATGAGTGAATGAATGACTGAGTGAATGCATGAGTGAATGTATGAGTGAGTGAATGAGTGAGTGAATGAATGAATGAGTGAACGTGGGTCGGTCGGCGGGTGACACGTTCACGACTGACACGCTCATCTGTCGCCGCCGACCTCAACCTGACGGACGTGCCTCACCCGACACCAACAACACTCCTCCCAAGTCTTTCACAACAAGGGGATCTTTCTTGTCTAGTAGTACCAAAACACAACAACAATAATACCATCAGGATTTTACTTTGACTTGATAGGGTTAGAACATATGAACACAATAATAATAATAATAATAGAATCTGGATTTTACTTTGGCTTGGTATGGTTAGAAAAGATGAAGGTTAATATAGGGTTGGCAACTACAATATAATTATCAGCTTGTACTTATTCATCTAATGTCATATTATACCACGTAAATTCCCGTCACATAACGTTAAATCTAGGTAAGAACCCTGTGATTGTGTATGAGAATTGGAGGCTTCTGATTCCTCCTGACCATGCCACAAAACAAGCTCCATTCATATAGGTGTTGTTGTTTCGTGGTAATATTTGAAGGATAACTTTCTTACCAAATCATTGTGATCCTTATGGGGGAAATTTTGTGTTGGTAAATCTGGAGCAAAATATTCCTCCAAACTATTCCAAGCAACAGAACACCATTATTTTTGTTCATCTGGTCCTGTTTCCTGGCATACTTTGGAGGAATCATGGCACTCCAAAGTACCAAAAAAGAATGACCACCTTTAAGTCAGATCTAGTGACTGAAGAGCCAAGTGAGTTTCCCTGTATGTTGAGAGAGAAGAGAGTAACAGGCTGTGTGTGTGTTTTCTCCGTCAGGGTCCTGGAGTCTGATCACACAGCCAGACACACCAATATTAAGAGCAGGCTGCTGTATATCACAAAAGTGTATACAGTTTGACACATGAATGATACGGTGTTTTACTCCAATGGTACACAATATTATATTCTATTTTTATTCCTCCGTAGGATATCATATTGTGATGAGATACAATCCTCAATTATTTAAGTTAATTTAAGACAATATCATGTATTCTATTGTAGCTTATCTTCGCATCCTATATATGAATTTTTTTTAACATATTCTGAGTCCGACTACACATGGAGAATATGCAGACTTGTCCTTTTTCCTTCCCTCCTCCATTGATGACAACACAAGCTTGGTTTTCGTTCTCTATCTTTCCCAAGGCCTCTCGAAAAGTTGGACATTTTTCTTGCAAGTGCTGCACGACAAATGAGTGCCAGTAAAGAAGTTCCTTTAAAACAGAGAACACGAGGAGCATTTTCTGTCCATCAATTAGGTTAAAAGGCACAAACCCATATTCATCAGTCTATTGAAATACCGTATGCTTAAATGTGTGTATTAAAAATGATAGATACTTGTTGATATCTATCCTCGTATGACAGGTGTATATTGTATATCTTTTTCTTTACTTTCCTGGAGGACTTATGCAGTATTATTCAGGTGAATACGTCTGAAGCAGCCCAGAGCATGATAATCCCTCTTCTAGAAATGTAAATACACACTAGAATACTTTTACTCGTGTCCAACAGATGCGGTGAGGCAGAAATATGTTTATTGCTGCAGGGGATGATACTGTAGTGTTGAGACGAAGGCGAGGAGGAGGAGGAGGAGGAGGAGGAAGAGGAAGAGGAAGAGGAGGAGGAGGAGGAAAAGGAAGAGGAAGAGGAGGAGGAAAAATATGAAAAGGAAAAGGGGGAGGAGGAAGAGGAGGAGGAGGAGGAAGAAGGAAGTGAAGCAGGACGTAGGAAAAGGAGAGATATTACAAACAGAAAAAGAAAAGAAAAATAACATTGCACTCTAAATGGGAAGGGAGGAAAAATATTACGAGAAAAAATCAAACGGTGAAAGAGAAAAGGGGAAAAATGAAGGGAAAATAAAGACATATTAGTTATTACACGAGTGAGATTATATACAGTTCAGTATAGTATAATATTATCAGCATTGTTTACATATATTAATGTTTACTATATCTCTATCAATCTATCTATCTCTTTACCGTATATGATTTTCTTGCTGTTTATATGTTTTATTTAATTGTTTATCCTTCTATGTATCTATTTTTTTTATCTGTGCATCTATCTACATACCTATATATTATATCAATCTACCTGATGTACTCCATAAACTGTATGTAAATAATGTGTGTGTGTGTGTGTGTGTGTGTGAAATTATATCTCTGTCTACCTATAAACATAATCATCTAATATGTGTGTGTATAAAAAATTATATATCTGTCTACCTTTTAACATAATCATAAACATAATCATATTGGCCATGCTTGGTGTGTGTGTTTGTGTGTGTGTATATATATATATATATATATATATATATATATATATATATATATATATATATATATATATATATATATATATATATATATATATATATATATCTGTCTACCTTTTAACATAATCATCTAAATATATTTGGCCATGGTTGGTTGGTTGGTGTGATTTTAACGCTTCCTCTCTCTTCTTCCCACAGACGGTATGCTTGGCCAGTTTGTGTGTCAGAGCTTCCCCACACCCCATGCAGGTACTCTACCATATATACTGTGAGTCAGCCAAGGGACCAGCCGCATCACACACCTGCACTCCACCACTCTATATATACCAGGTGTGCTTTTCAATCAGGTGTTGTTTATGTTTTATCTATATTGTGCATTTGATTTCAATAACATAAATCGTCGCTTATTAGGTACAGATGCATCGTCCTATATTTAATGGATGATAATATTTATTTAGATAGTTTTTTTGTCCAAGTGTTTATCCTCTGTTACAGGATAGGCATTATACCATGTGACATTGACTCACAACTATTTACGACGTTATTGTTTGGTTTCTTTGTATCATAGATGAAGCCCACGTGTATATGTTATAACTCTTATGGGTGATGGTAAACAATTCGGATTTTTTTTTTTAATTGTCAGGCTGTAAAAAGACATGAGGGAATGAGGTTCTACGGAATTTCTATCAAGGATCTTGTCTCTTGGAGTATAATTCCTGAACACTAGGGAATAATTTAACTTCCCCTTCAGTCTGGTAGTCGTGTTAGTTAATCCATCCTATATACTAAACCAACAGAGAAATATAATCCTATCTTCAAGTTTGATACTCCGTGTTCGTCTTCTTTAGCGTGTGTGTGTGTTGCCCGTCCAGAGAATTTTATATTTTCCTTTCATTCTTGTCCTTGAAATTGCAGGGAATATTGTATATAACCCTTCAGTCTTGGTGGTCGTTTCCGTCTTCCAGGGTATTCCAATGATGCATTCAGATACTTTTCAATTTTCACTCAATCTTGGCAGTCTCACGTAACCTGGTAGTGTTGCGTGTGTGTGTTCCTGGCCTTGGTACCCTGCATCCCTTCCCTGTCCAGTCACAGTGCAGGTGGAGTGGTGAGGGAAGCGTTTGTTTACTTCCCGCGCACAGATGTTCCCAAGCGCAGGTGTCAGGCAGGAAGGCAGGAAGCAACACTGGCTTCCTTCCTCACATTCACCACCCACATTGACGTTGGTTTGTTTCTTGTCGTTCTCATCAATTTTCCTTGTGGTTGGCTGCTGTGCTGTGGTTTTTGTTGTTGTTGTTTTTGTTGTTGTTGTTGTTGAAGCTCTTTATCTGAATTATGTATAAATGTTTGAACTAAGTCTCATTGTTGTTTGTTGGACTATTGAGGACACTTCTTTGATTGTACTCAGTTCTGTAAGACCTATATAATTTATAGTCAATGAAATAGTTGAATGTATTGAGTGTTTTTTTAATTCATCTGAATTATGTCATATTATTATAGTTATAATTAGACGATGACAAAATCGTTTCAGTAGCCAAAGCCTTTACCATAGATGCTTGTAGAAGAAATGAATAATTATCCGAAGATTACTGGCAACATATATTTATGAAAAAAAGAATATTTTGCCAGTGATTTCTGTACGTTGGTATGCCTGATACGTCACTTTGATATTTGTGAATTATATTACATGTGATTTTTCAAATATTACTAGAGTATATGACACTTAAGAACCCTGTGATGTGTATGAGACCTGGTGGCTTCTGACTATGCTACGAAACAAGCTCCTTCCATATAGGTGGTGTTTCATGGCAATGCCTGAAGGACTCACTTAGCTCCAATTTTCTGACTACAACACAGGGTCCCTTAATTAAGTGTACATACAGTATTTGGAACTTTACGTTATTCTCGTACATAGAGTATATAAATGTCAACATCAATCATCATAGTTATGTAGGCTATGTATGATACCTGTAACACTTTGAACCAAGAGGTGTCCGTCACTGGGTACAGGGTTAACATTTTTTAATTCATTTCGTTTTGTGCGGCTTAAGCTGGAACGCAGCAGAAATAAAACTTCCTCAACTTAAAACATGAAAAAAGAGAGATAATAGTTCGAGCATTTTCTCTCCGTCAGACAAGGGATTGGTTGATTGTCCTGACGAGTTCTACAACAGAGCCTCTATGTTTACTTGTTGTAGCAGGGAAGGAAGCAGCTAGTGGTTAATGATATACTTAAGGGAACCTGTGATGTAGTCAGAAAATTGGAGGTGAAGGAGTCCTTTATATATTATCACGAAACAACACCTATATGGTAGGAGCTTGTATCGTGGTATAGTCAGAAGGAATCAGAAGCATCCAATTTTCATACACAATCACAGGGTCCTTAAACATACATACATACAAAGGACAAATTATGAAAATGGCCAAGACGGTGCATAAATATTTGTTGTTTTAACTAAATGTAATAAATTGGATAATGTGAGTTTAATTACGTACTACATTCCCAGTACATTGAACCAAAGCAACAACAGTAGCAAACAGTGCAAATACACACAATACAAACAAACATATACACATACATACATATACAAGAAAGGCATTGGACGACATAATACAAGAGTTGATATAATTCCACACATAAATAACACCATATTATCATAAAATATTATCATAAACAACAACAACAACAAGGACGAGGCAACAGATACATAGGATACCCATTGGACAGACACGACTTAGATAGCAGGCAACTAACTCTATGTAAGCAAACCCATATTGACTGCAAGCATTCCACCCACATATCGGTTTCCTGTGGTCTGTATTACTGGTGGTGACTCAGATCTGAAGGACTAGGAATACAACAGTCACAAGTAACAGTATACGTTGATGGGAGAATCACTGTATGGTAAATTGTAGGGCTACTGATTCCTCCAAACTATCGCTAGACAATAAGGGAAAAATATCTTTATGTTAAATTTGATTGCGTGTGATTCCTCCAAACTATCTCAGGACATTAAGGGAAGATCTTCTTTTTGGTAAATTTCAGGACTACTGATTCCTCCAAAGTATCCCATGCCATAAGTCATCTCAGTGCTTCAAGAAGTAATAGCAGTAATTTGCATGTGTATTTTCCACTACATAATTATCTTGCAATCAGATGTAATGATAAAGATATTATATGACAGACCTTAAACATTAAAGGAAACTCAAATTACGAGGACAACAACAGAAGGTAGAAGTACTCATGATATGGCAAGGTAACAACAGCAAAATGCTTTTGATGAGACACTAAACGAGAAGAAATTAATTACACTCTCACCGCATCCCAACCACAGGGACACACACACACACACACACACACAGACATCACCACAATAACTGCCCCGTAGAGTAACAAACAATGCAGACGTCATCAACTAGTTCTGGCTGTAATGAAGCCCTCAACAGATCACATTACACATTCTCAACGATAATGGTATAGCAAGTGAACAGTGTGGACTTTTTAACTCGTTGTTTTGGTGCAGGAACAACACAGTCTCTCTAACCAGTAGTAGGTAGCAGTGAAGGACGATATTGTTGTTTACATGTGTGTGTGTGTGTGTGTTGCTGCATCCTGGTATTGGTATTGCAACTTCTTTCACACTACATTGCAGAAAATATAGAGCATGTGTGTGTGTGTGTGTGTGTATGTGTATGTTTCTACCTCCTTCCTTACTTTCTTTCGTACCCCGTCTTTCTTAGAACTGACCTTGGATTTGATATTATGCATTGAATGTGAATATTATAAATCAGTCCATTCTCTGGTGTAGTGCATTCTGAAAATTATGGCTATGCTATATTGTAATCTTGACTTTAAACAGAAGACGCTCGTGGTAACCGTATGATAAAATTTGATACCATAGAAATATGTATAGAGTATCAGCTTTATGCCAGGTAGAAAGCTGTTGTATCTGTTCTCTAAATAACTAAAAGAAATGCTGGTATTAAGATTATGTTTTGGAATTATTAAGAAGTTTGTGAAGTAATTGGGAAATGCGAGGCTAGTGATTCCTTCAAGGTGACATACATCATCACTTTACCTAAGGAATAACCCCCTCTAAAAAAAATATCCCTCTGGTCTTGCTGATGTTCGGTCCTGTTGAATTAATTTACCTTACTGGAGCTCACTTGATTTAATACACCAACACCAGTCTATTCGAAGCACACCTAGCTGGATATATACTTATTATGGCTCGTGAATGTACAACCATAAGGAAAATATCCACCAACACTTTCCTTCCATCGTAGTAAATATCTTGGTAATAAAGAACAACACTTGTATAATTTTGCAGCACATCATCATAATAATAATTGAGGGGGTTGAGTTAACGTAAGGTGTTGTATGATTATATTTTGATATGATGCTGATTTATTTGCACATACGATGGAAGGAAAGTGTTGGTGGATATTTATTTGATTGTGGCTGTACTTATACAATAAATAACCTTTTACTTGTGAGGTTAGATGACGGATGGCAAAGTGAATGACGGTGATGGAGAAAGAGAAAGAGAGAGAGGTACCGAGGGGTGGGGGGGGGGGGGGGGCGGGCAGAACCAGACGGGCGGCGAATACTTACAAGTTGGCCGCCGAACTTGCCCTTTCTACCCTCAACCATCACCACCACATCCCGACACCAACAGCGCTAGCCTTCTTCTGTTTCTCTTTATACGATTTTCATGTATCAGTATTTGTCTTCTGTTTCTCTTTGTACGATTTTCATGTATCAGCATTATTCTTCGGATTATCTTTGTAGCATAACAACTTCCCAGCATTCTTCATCTGTTTCATTTTATACGATTTTCATGTATCAGCATTTTTCTTCTGTTTCTCTTTGTAGGATTTTCACATATAATTATATATATAATATAAGCTTTTTACTTCGGATTATCTATCAGTAATTTAATTTTTCTCATGTAAAATATTCCCTTCTCAGATATTTTCTTCTGTTTCTCCATAAAAGGTTTTCATGTACCAATATTCTTCTCATGTTTCTCTTTGTAGGGTTTTCATGTGTACCAGTATTCTTATTTTTCTCTTTGTAGGATTATCACTTACCAGCAACCTTTTTCTGTTTCTCTTTGTGGACTTTTCATGTACCAGTATTGTTTTTCTGTTTTTGCTTGTAGGGTTTTCACGCTTTCTACAATCTCTCTTCGGTGTCTGACAATAAAATAAAAAGGCATTATCGTAAACACTTATACTTTTGTTGGTTGAAACTAGCCACACCATATTAGAAGTTACTCTCTGACCATTCACAAGGAAGGTAATGAATGAATGACATCAGCTGTGTACATGTGGCGTCCTCACCTACTCAATAAAAGACTACACGTTTTTTTATAATACGTTTTAACCTGTATTTTAGTCATGCATATTTTCAGTAAGGGTATAACTTCAAATTGCTTTTATATCAACTTGGTAATAATTTCTCTCACATTGTTATCAGTGTAGCTGTGATAAACAACAACAACAACAACAACAACAACAACTACTACTACTACTACTACTACTACTACACAGACGAGAAGCTTACTCATGCATACTCCTCTTTGTAAGAAGTCTAAAATACCACCTTCAGAATAAAATAAAAATTCATCCTTTCCCCCTTGCCACGAGTAAAATATAAAATAAACAAAATACAAAAAATAAGTGATATGTTTCTCCCGCCAGTCAAAGCTCACGTGTAAAACTTTTTCCACCAAAAATCAATAATCCTTGTCTGTTTTTCTCCCCCTCGGTTTCAAGGTCATACTCAATAAAAGTATGGTTTCTTTAAAATCAAACCTTGCATATCTGATTTGTTGCCCGAGTTCCAAGTTAGCTTTTGTTAGAAGGGAAAACATACACCAACAGTAGAATATTTACCTGTGAAAACACGGAAGGTGACAGGCAGAGTACTGACTTCAGAAATACAATATTAAGACAACACTTTGAAATGCAACTCTGGCAATAATCTTAGATATTTTTATTTTTATTTATATATATATTTATATATTTTCTATCTGACAATGTTGGGAATAATATCTATCTGCTAATGTCGGGTATAATATCAGTTATAGTAATAGTGGGTAAAATATTTATATGGAAATGTCGGATATTTTTGCAATATGGTAATGTTATTTGGGTATAACTTGTATGTGATAATATTGGGCATAATTCCTGTATGGTAATATTGGGTATAATATCTATGTGGTAATATAGGGTATAATTTGTGTAAGGTAATGTTAATAATATCTATGTGGTAATATTGGGTATAATTTATATGTGGTAATATCGGGCATAATTTGTGTAAAGTAATATTGAGTATAATTTCTATGTGGTAATATTGGGTATAATTTGTATGTGGTAATATCGGGCATAATTTCTGAATGGTAATATTGAGTATAATTTGTGATAGGTAATATTGTCAGCATGGTTGGGTCTATTGCTGATCATCGTGTCAGTCATTCCATCCTAATGCCTCACTAATGACGCATGCTGACTTTTTTTTCTCTCTCTCTCTCTCTCTCTCTCTCTCTCTCTCTCTCTCTCTCTCTCTCTCTCTCTGTGTGTGTGTGTGTGTTTGTTCACCTCCTTCCTTATGACGCATGTTGCCTTTCTCTATCTCTCTCTATCTATCTATCTCTATCTGTGTGTGTGTGTGTGTTTCTACCCTTACCCTTTATTTCTAACCTCCCTCCTATATACTACCTTCGTCTTCTACCAAATAACACCACCAACAACAATAACATTAATGACAACTACAACATATCCATCACCATCAACACCACGTTATTTATCTCCCCTTAATTGTATCAAACTAAATGTATAAATTTACCCTGTGAAATTTCTGATACTGCCTCTCAATTCTCAGTTTCAGTTACCATTCTCAAAGACAACAGGAGTTCAAAACTAATCCAAAGTCAATCCCAATAAATAGATGTACAGTCACGAGTACTAATAGATATCCAGGTGTGCTTCGAATACCTAAAGACAGTAAATGAATCCACGATATAATGAATTGGACTGTTCCAAACTTCAACCAAACCTGTTATACCTATTAGTGCTCGTGACTGTACTATACTTCCACACCAACTCTACCCACATACTGACTTGATAACCTAACACTATAAACCTCAGAATTATGCATCTCATGAAATTCACCAGTGGATGTTCTAACTGGTGAAACTCTGCCATCAATGTGACGTTGAACCAAACCAAATCAAATCCGATCCAACCCAACCCAAACCCAACCAACCAAACCAAACTAAATCAAACCAAACTAAATCAAATCCGACCCAACCCAACCCAACCAAACCCAACCAAACCAAACCAAACCAAAGCAAATCAAATCCGACCCAACCCAACCCAACCCAACCAAACCAAACCAAACTAAATCAAACCAAACCAACCCAACAAAACCCAACAAAACCCAAACCAAACCAAACCAAACAACCAAACCCAACAAAACCAAACCAACCAAATCCAAACCAAACCAAACCAAACCCAACAAAACCTAATCCAACCAGGCGAGGGTTAGCACATGCGTCGACTTACACCGATCACTCATTTCGCGGGATACAAAATTCACTTCACACAAGGCCACTACCACCACCACCACCACCACCACCACCAATGAAACCTCCATCACCACCACAACACCCACAACCACTTCCATCCTCTCTCAGACACTCTCTTCTCCACCACACCTCGAGGCAGGCATCCAGACAGACATCCAGACAGACAGACAGACAGGCAGTATATACAGTATCCATTAAATATTATATACATATTCGCACGAGCATGGAGCGAACTGGCCGAGAGAGGGAATAGCGTGGTGGTGGTCCGCCTGCCTCCGATAAAACTGCAGTGTTCATCAGGCGGGCATGAACATAATTAATCAAGGGTGCACTTTCCACGAACGACTTCCATTTCGTTGCCCGCAGTGAAGCCCAAGAATTAACTAAGAAAAATTTTGGGCCGGGCGTGGGGTAGTGGGGGGAGGGTTGAGCTGGGAACGTACGTGTGTGTGTGTGTTTTGTGTGTTGGTAAGCATGCGTGTGAATGTATATGTATAATTGTGTAATCTTGTATGTATTCCTATGCATATGTATAGTAGTGTATAATTATGGATACGTGTGAATTTGTGTTGTATATTAGCAGTATATGTGTATATGTACGGTCGTGTAAGTGTATATGTGTCCGTGTGTGTGTGGAAGTGTATGTGTGTAGGTGTTCCCATGTGAGTGCCGGTGTGAGTAATTGTGTGTGCGTGTGTATTAGTGTGCGCGTGTGACTCTGTGTGTATGTGCGTGCGCGTGTGAACTTGTATGTATTCCTCTTCTTACGTGCGCTGATTCTTTACGAAGTTGGGTGCATATATTAAGCCATGTTGTGTGTGTGTGTCTGCCTTCCTATGTATGTACAGTACTGTAAATGTAATTACTTTACTACTGTACATGTGTGGCTGAATAGACTCTATATGAGTTTACCAAAGTTTTTGTATGTGCAATTATGCATCTTTTCTGCCGCATGTGTTTCTTGTATTTGCTTGATATATTTTGCATTTGCGTATGTCAGTGTATAAGTTATTGTGTTTGTACACTAGGTTACTTAATTTATAATTCATCTGGTTGTGACTTAACACATCCATGAGACCAAAGTAGACAATGTAGCACATATGTAAATCTCAACACAGCTGTAAGACTGTGATGTTAATGTGACATGAGTGTAACGTTTGTGTGACTGAGTGTAACGTTTGTGTGACTGAGTGTAACGTTTGTGTGACTGAGTGTAACGTTTGTGTGACTGAGTGTAACGTTTGTGTGACTGAGTGTAACGTTTGTGTGAAGGAGCCCAACGTTTGTGTGACTGAATGTAACATTTAATCTTGTGGAAAAAAATTGTGTACCTAGTGAATAGACCTAACGTTTGAACTTAGAGTAATATGTGAGGATTAATATTCAGGTTAGCTTCATTATCAGCTTGGCTATTGGTGTGTCTGCTTCAGTGTAATTAGTGAGTGTTTTATCTGTCTTGCAGAACTGCCATCATAATAAAAAAGATGAACAATAGCCTAAGGTCGTGTTATATATTCCATTATATTATAGTGTGTCTGTATATAGGGTCTTGTGGTGTGTTGGTGTTGGTGTTTGGTGGAGTGGTGTCCATGTGTGGTTGTTTGTTTGTTTGTTTACTCAAGAAGTAAATGTAAATCGCTGAGAAAACCTCTGATATTGAAAAAATCCTTTTGGCGCTGGTAACAAATAAGTATAAGGGATTAAATGCGGGTAGAAGCGTACATATTGTCTGGGGCGGGTGTTCAGGACATCACATCAACTCCACCGTAAAAATATCTACTCCACACCGCTCGCAAACATCATCAGGAATTGATTAATTAAATGATATGTGTTTGAGATGAATGGTATTGTTGTCTGAAAACATACAAGCTCGAAGCTTGGCTTGTAATTGGTGAACGAGAATGCTTTATACATTGCTGTATAATCTTCAGCGTTATTCACATTCTGATGAGCGCCAGTATTCTGAAGTCGTCATGAAACTGCACTATTCTCTTAATTTTGATTGGCTGGCGTGGAATGGACGCACCTTTCTCCTAATTTTGATTGGCTAGCGAGGAATGGACGGCTTCCCAATCATCGCCCACCTTCCTTGGCCACGCCGACTTAAAACGATCTATCAAGTTAATGTTATGCTATAGCGGTAGGGAAGTGGCGACACACCGAGGCAGGCACGCATTCTACCAATATAACAGTCATCATAGAGTAATGCTAACTTTAGCATAACTTTACCATGCCATTAGAATTACCATAGCCCTGTAATGTAATACGTTGGGGGGGATTTGAGAATATTACATTAGTATGGTCGTGTCGTAGGGGGCTGAGGGCCACAGTGTTATCCCCATTGGTGGTTGGTTCGAGGTAAAGGAAAGAACGCCTTATTTACAATGAGATATTTTGCCACACAAGGGCACGTGTAATATTTGGGGAATCTGGCCATGAGATTCGTCCGTCGGGGTTGGTGACATGCCAAACACGCCTCACATCCCAGGGTATTGCCATCATGAGGCAAATAATGGCTCGGGATGCACTGAATTCACACACGGGTCAGAACCATAGAGGTGGTGATGGCTAGAAAGGATGTTATGTTGTATCTTTAATGCTTTGGGTCACAGCTGGAGGTGGTAATGGCTATAGAGGCTAAGTTATGTTGTATCTCTGACTTGAGTGTTACATACATACATACATACATACATACATACATACATACATACATACATACATACATACATACATACACACAGCCAGGTACAGTAATATACAAACCACACAACCAGGTACAGAAACACACAAACCACTTGCAGATTTATATATTTGCTGTATATAATTTTGTTATAACAAATCTATGTCAATACCTTGCATATATAGTACATACAGTTTATGTATATTATTACATGAATATATTTTATTTTTTTATATATTATACGAAACCATAACGAAAAAAAAGTGCCGTTTGTATGGTATTTATTTGGAACTAATAATACCTTCGTAACCAGTAATTTTAACAAGATTAAAAGAACTTTACATTGTCAAAATTAAAATAAATTTGTGATCTTCTGGTAAAGAATTTTATCAAGACAAATCCGCTTCTTTTAATATATTTATTGGATCGTGTCAGTTTTCTGTTGACTGCAAAAATGATTATGCAAATTCGAGTAGTAATGTTTATTTGCACGTTTTATTAATTAATGAGCTTTTATTGGTGGAAGAAGGTAAAGGAATACGTGGGGCTCCTTCTAAAAGTATTGGGTCAGCTGGTCAAATATATATATATATATATATATATATATATATATATATATATATATATATATATATATATATATATATATATATATATATATATATATATATATATATATATATATATGTAATAATTATATAATAATTATATAGTACAGCCGCTAGAATACTTTAATTTATTATATCTTAATTAAGGACCCTGTATGAGATTTGGTGGCTTCAATTCCTCCTGACTATGCCACGAAACAAACTCCTTCAACATAGGTGGTGTTTCGTGGCAATATTTGAAGGACACACTATAACCTCCAATTTTCTGTGGTTATGACATGCTCAGACAAATACACACACACACACACAACCTCCAATAAACATAAGATAACTTAAACAAACAACTGAACCTCCTTTAATAATAGTCTTGTTATATTATTACCTATTACTGTACAGACTCCAATGATACTAAATTTCAATAACTTATGGAAAGAGGAAACAGAGGGCGAGAAGTATTTGGTATAATCATGTGGATAATGCAGATAGTGGTAGCAGTGAATGCCGGTAAATTAGGCCGTTGTTATAATGATGGGGTGTTGGGCTGATTATCAAATTAATAACTTAGGGGTGATGTGGCTGGTTTCCTGCCTCATATAAACTTTGGGTATTACTGAACCATTATTAAACCAACTGTAGTCGGATGTGTGGACAAGGTAAGCAAACGAAAGGGGAAAGTCAGGAGGTATCGAATGTGGAACCCCTATACTTGTATCACACGGAAATAATGTGTCAAATGACCCTCTACTCCCTTCTTACTTCTCTATGTATGACTGGGAATGAACCCCTCCTCCCTTCTTACTTCTCTATGTATGACTGGGAATGAACCTCTCCTCCCTTCTTACTTCTCTATGGATGACTCGGTACAAACTGTTATCGTAGAGGTGAATTTTAACATCTGTAAGTCGTTTGATATTCAGATTTACATTTTTAGCTCCGGCCTAAGCCGAGAGCTCTAGGTTTTATCCGAATGATTGTTCTTGTTCTTCTTTGGGCGACCACTTCTTAAAAGGGGTTCAACTCACTCACTCACTTTCTTCCTCACTCACTCACTCTCTTCCTCACTCACTCACTCTCTTCCTCCCATCCATTTTCTTTTACCGACATTGAATCATTTATTATTATTATTATCATTTTTTTTCCTTCTTGGGGTGACCACTTCTTAAAAGGGGTTCAACCAATATTTAAGAGGAGGTTCAACCGAGAGGGGGTTCAACCGAGGGGTTCACCCTCAATAAAAAGGGTTCATTTTCAAAATTTCAATATAATCATATGAATACGAATATCCAGATAAAACATAATTAATATTTTTGAGACCTTTATATATGGATATTTTATTATTTCACTTGAATCATTAAGAGCTTTTGAAGGGTTTTCCTTCATGTTCTTTTTTCGTTGGAGAAGAATGTGTTAAGATTTCGCTACTGAATGCTTGAATATAACTTAACATTAGGTTTGCTGCGTGAAGGATGATACAGTATATAGGACATTCATATATAAACATACAAGAACATGCTGTTAAAAAATATACAGGTATACAGACTATGTGCTTACAAAACAACATGTGAATAGCCGAGAAACATAAATGTAAAGTTAATGTTAGATGTGTGATGCATATTCCTGCCAGGCACAGCTTTTTGACAATCAACTAATGCAGTCAAAGTAGTTGATGTATTTAGCTTATTCCCGGTATTAAGTTCCCTAGGTGGTACAACACTCACCTTCATACATTCATACCCACACCTACACCTACAGGCATGTACTAATTCACAGCCCATGCTACACACCTACACCACAGACACACCTACATCTACACCACACCTACACATACCTACACCTATACCTACCCCTACAGACGTGTACTAATCCATAGCCACATACGAACACATCTGGACGTGGCACCATATGCGCTCACGCACATAAAATTGCGCACACTCATGCACTGGTGTAATCTCCAGGCGCCACGTGGAGGTATGCATGCACACTCTCACATGCACACACACACATACACACACACACACTCGCACACGTATGCAGGGGCCGGCACGTGGTGCTTGCATGCCAGACAAGCAGGCAGGAAGCTGGGGTTGGCTGGACTGGAGAAGTAGGCAGTGTGAACTTAACATTGTCGAAATTTACTCTTTTGTTTGTTGATGGAATATATAGTGGCTGTGTACACCATTATTTATACCAGTGTTGATAAACTTCATTATATACGGTTACAGAAAGATGGTCTCCATTTTGGTCCGGTTTAACATATACCCATCCATGTATAAGGTTTGGTGTTCATAGGATCCCGGCTGGTCCTGCTTTATTGTTACTCATTACATTTGGTTTTACATTAATAAGTGGGAACATGTACAGCCTCCAATGGATAAAGTGAAAAAGGAGTTTGGGAAATTGGGAATATTTGTTGGCGGTGGGTGGCGGCGGCGGGCGTGAAACAGGTTAGCGGCCAAGACGACGGTAAGGCGGACACAAGGCGAGGCGGTGATGGTGGCGTTAGGGTCCAACTTACACACACACACACACACACACACAAATACATATATAAAGGATTACATCAATGGCAGATCATATATTTAGTTTCTTACAAGGTCTGATGAATGACCTTGTTTATTCACTCGTCTATTCAAAAAATGTGATCCGTTTCAAAGACGATGTGTGATAGTTTGATCAGAGAATGTGATTATTGCCGACATACCTACAGAACACATGGACCAGATAGTCGATATTTATAAAATTAATGTGATCAGTGTTCTGAGTCATATTTATTGATGAATATAATAATGAATATGATAGCCGCCATCACGTCTGGAATGGCCATGCAGTGTTTCATCGTTGTATCATTGAGAGTAACTAACTCCTCTATAGGTTGGCTAAGAAGCAATCCAAGATATTTATTACATTTCTAGTACCCGTGTATCATTAAGTATACAAAAGGAGTATTGGATATAGTATTCGGTCTTCGTTCTTGTAAAATCTTGTAAAACTTCTATTACTTGTGTATCGTTAAGGATACAAAAGAAGTATTGAATAGTAATCTGGCTTCGTTCTTGTAATATCTTCTATTTACGTTATACAAAGCAAAGTAAAAATAAAATGTTGCCTAGTAAGCCTGGGACTTGTCATCCATGTAGGGGCTGTGTGTTCAACATGACTTAAGTCTTCAAATATGTTGACAAATCACGTCCAACATAGGTACCTAAATCCTTATTCCCTTTTCTCCATAACAAGTAAATTTTAATATAACGTAAAAGGTTTCTGATGCTCTTGACGAAAGTGGAAAGTCACATTATAAATACCTCACATACAGTATACCTCACATACAGTATACCTCACATACAGTATACCTCACATACAGTATACCTCACATACAGTATACCTCACATACAGTATACCTCACATACAGTATACCTCACATACAGTATACCTCACATACAGTATACCTCACATACAGTATACCTCACATATACCTTACCTCTGTTGATGTAACCAGACTAACTAACTGCCTTAATGACCAACACTGTGAGTCGATGGGAATAAAGCCCTAAATATTCTTCTCCTCTTACTTCTTTCTTCGACTGAGCGCCAAGGAAAGGCAATATTATTTATTTCCGAGAACAGAGAAATGGCTTCCTAATTTACTTAGTATAGTGGCTACAACTAGGAGTAATAAATAAATGATCTATTTATTCATGAATCTAATATCTTGAATGTGAAATATAACAGGATGGTGGGTGCCTCAACATACGTGCGTGACCTTCCAGTAGAATTTTTGAAGGGAGTTTAAGAGTGTTTGCAGTGACTGCCATTTACAATTCTATCAGTCTTCAGAACTACGGTATATGTTTTAGACGTGGGTGAAACCATTGTTGTTCTGATCAGCCTTTTCCTGTAATCATTCTTACTCTTTATAAAAACAATCCAAACCGATGTTTCATACGCAAATCCTTTATTCTAAATAAAGCCAAAATAGTTCATCCATCTTGTGTATATTATCTACCCAAGTAAATAAATATAGTTCAGATCTTCCAAGACACACGGAAATAATAAATAGACAATTCCTTAGTAGTTGTTGTCCTTAAAGAAGACTCATGTTTATATTTTTCTTACTGATAACGAATCCTCACCAATAAAGGATTTTCCTATGATGGTGGTTATCATTAAAAGTCAGTTCACGTTGATTTTAAAAGTTACTGTATAACTGTTGTATATAGACACTAAACAAGAACAACAGTTTTATAATAAGATTAACTTAGTGACAAAATTAATTATATTTTGCTTTTTTATACAAAGTTTCATTGTCGGTTCATAAGATCACCAAACGTCCTGAAACCTCCTAACCAAGTTGCAGGCAAACTGGACACTACAGATTCCTACAACATGTGTCACGAAACAAACAGGATATACTGAGGAAATAAGTTCTTTACACTGTTGGAAGGAATCAGTAGCTTTCATTTCCTCAAAAAATGTAAGTCCTCTTAAGTCCTAAGGAAACAGATGTAAACTAGTCTTCACAATTATTATTAATCCATTCAGGAAAATCATTACATCATTTCTATCATAACCTTTCCACTGCCAGTTTAGGCTAACTGCGAAATTTAATATTGAATGCATTAAATTTGAGAGATATATATATTTATTACGTAGATATTTTTAGTATTACAGGTTTCTAGGATCATTGTTGTATGAATATCAGCTCTAACTTTCAACATATGGCGAGTGCCTTATATATTTCACAGTGGGTAACTTCAAAAAAATTTAGCCTCTTCAGTCAAGCTCCTCAATCTGCTAATTTAGTATGTACACCTGATCTGTGAATACATTCTAATGCAAATATAATCAGACTGACTCAAGACGAATTTACCCTCCAAAACAAAGTTCCCATGAATAAGATGAATAAGTGATAGTTGATGATAGCATTATTTACTACCTTTCTTAAATCACATGTTTATAAGATGAATATGTGAGATAGCATTATTTACTTTCTTTCTAAAATCACATATCTATAAGATGAATATGTGATAGTTGATGATAGCAATAGTTACTTCCTTTCTAAAATCACATATCTATAAGATGCTCAGCCTCTTCAGTACTCATACACGTACAGCTTACATTGCACAAAACCACTAATAATGCACATTACGTTAAGGAAAATATATTGGCCTGGCAATTTTGCATGAAAAATAATTCAGTTCAGCAGGGACAGATTCAAATGAAAAGATTTGCATGTTTTAGTCATTTCACTAACTGTGGAAATGAAGATAATTTTTTCTGTCACATATATGATCATATTTCCCTACTCGCATCATCAGAAGTAAATTTAACTGGAAAACAAAGAGGAAGCTGCTTTGCCAGACTAAAAATATTAATATTAATTTAATGACACGCTCTGTAAGAAAGTCACGTAAAAACAAGACCCATTAAACTCCCCTCTTGCTCAGTTTTACAGTAAGAGAGAGAGAGAGAGAGAGAGAGAGAGAGAGAGAGAGAGAGAGAGAGATGATGCCCTGTTGATCTATCTTCGTGTGTCCTGTAGTGTGGCATCTCAGGTACAGCCACAATTAAATATCCACCGACACTTTCCTTCCATCGTAGTAAATATCTTGGTAATAAACAACAACACGTGTATGATTTTGCAGCACCTCAAAATAACAATTGAGGTGGTTGAGTTGACCTAAGGTGTTGTTGTATGATTATATTTTGATATGATACTGATTTAATTGTACGATGGAAGGAAAGTGTCGGTGGATATTTGATTGTGGCTGTACAAAACATGAAGCTCTGATGTGTCTTCCATGTTTTCGGCTTCTGATGTTTGACGGTGAGAAGACAGAGACTAAAAGGTTGAAGAAAGTTAGAGTTGAGAGTTAAGGAGGAAGTTCAGTGTTGGCAAATCTGGAGCAACCGATTCCTCTAAAAAAAAAAATCCAAGCAACAGATCACCATTATTTTTGTTCATCTGGTCCTGTTTTCTAGTATACTTTGGAGGAATCAAGGCACTCCAATCTTTCAAAAGTATACTCTCCCATAAAGAGATGTAGGGACCTGGTTGAGACATAAATAGTTGCTGGGATAGAGAAGAGAGAGCTAAAGAAAAAGACGAACAGAAATTTGAGATGTAGAGAGAATAGGGGATGAGGATTAGTTGAAGTGTTTATAGAGAAAGGAATAGAGGTAGTGGAAGGAATGACTTAGTGTGGGATGGGAATGAGTAAATGCTAAGAAGTAGATAAATTATGGTTTCTAGAGGATGGAGGAGAGATGTTGTTAAGGAACTAAAGGTGAAGAGGGCAAAAATCACAGATGAGAGATGGTGGAAGTTTACGTGGGATATCTCCAAGAACATGAATGAAAGCAATGTACGGTTGGCCAAATGAATTATTACACAGGCTGTATGAAAAGTGAGGTTATTATTCTGTAAGTACTGCAATGAATGGTCTA
>JAWZYT010004412.1:57500-63337 GCA_034508575.1 Petrolisthes manimaculis
CAGAGATAAATAGGGAGAAAGAGATAAAGAGAGTGGGGGGAGGGGAGGGGAGAGGGTGGGGAGAGATAGAGGGAGATCACGTGAGGGAGAATGTGTGTGAGAGAAAGAGGGTATTCGAGAGAGAATGTCCAGCACAAGAATACGAATGAGAGGGAAATGAAGTGAGGAGAGGAGAGATATTTCCCTTTACAGCAAAATTAGGTAGTTTTCAAGAACAGGCTGACAGAGTACATTGTTCACATTTTACCAGGATACAGGGACAGGGAGGCAGGCCATGTGCCAATTCACTTTTAACCCAGCGATAAGGAACACAGCACCCTGAAAAAAATGAACAGAAAATGAAAAGAAAAGGAAAAATATGGTCTCATGCACAGTGAATTTTTTGGCCCCCACCCACCCACCCCCATGCCCCCAAATTTGGTGTTCAGTATATCTTAGCACATTTTTTTTAGAGAGAGAGATGTTTACAGTAAATGTCTTATTAATACCTAAACCCTTGATCCTTTCTGCTTTAAATAATATGTTATGGGGAGGGATTACAGTGTTGGTAAATCTTGGGCACCTGATTCTACCAAACTATTCCAAGCAACAGACCACCATTATTGTTTTTGTTAATATTGTCCTGTTTCCTGGTTTACTTTAGAAGAATCAAGGCTACAGCTCTAATGTACCAAAAGTGTATTTATTATCCTAATGTGTAAATGATTGATATTGGTAATGAGTGACAGGTGGAGTTTCATTATCAATATGGAAACCAATATAAATAAATATAAAAGATGAAACCAAACATAAAGTACAAACCAATAGGTAATAATGTATAATTTTTGTTTATATTTGTAGTAGAAACATAGTATTAGTATATTAAGGGTATAGTATTCTTTTGGTACATTGGAGTGCCTTGATTACTCCAAAGTATGATAGGAAACAGGACCAGAAGAGAGAGTTTGGAGGATTCGGTTGCTCCAGATTTACCAACACGAATTATGACTGAGAGATATCAGTAAAATGAAGACCTTTCATATTTATTTTGTGAAAATATATATTGAAAATTGTCTTGTTGATATGAAGCTCATCAGATGGTATAGATAAATAGACATATAATAATATAGTTAGATTGATAGATTGAATAGTAATAATGAGTTTTATAATTATCTATGCATTCATATACCAATAATGATGATTTAAATACATTCATACATGCAGGTATACATACGGTATATACTTGCATAAATTGCATATACACATTCATACATCCCTACACATATATGTATACAGACATGCAAACAATATAGTCAGACAAATAAATATACATGCATAAATAGCATACATACATTCATACATCCTTACACATATATACATACAGACATACAAACAATATAATCAGACAAATAAATATACATGTACAAATAGCATTCATACATTCATACATATATATACATAAAGACATACAAACAAACTAGCCAAACAGATAAATACACAAGAGCAGGAGGAGGAGGAGGAGGAGGAGGAGGAGGAGGAGGAGGAGGAGGAGGAGGAGGAGGAGGAGGAGGAGGAGGAGGAGGAGGAGGAGGAGGAGGAGGAGGAGGAGGAGGAGGAGGAGGAGGAGGAGAACAGGAGAGGGAATGGAATATATTGATAGCAAATCCAACAGATGGAGACGAAGTAAGAGGAATAAGAGGAAGCAATTTAGGGATGTGCGTGTATTCCTACTTCCATTATAGGATAGAGCTTCAGTATTTCTCTCTCCTAATCCCTGGAGGTACTTGTTCGGGGGTCCTCCTCCATCAAAGCCACCACCGCTGCTGCTGCTGCTTGCTGCTTCTGTGTCCTACCAACTTCCAGGGAATTTCTTTGTCGAGGGGAAAAATAGGAGGAATTTCTTTGTCTAGGGAGAAAAATACGGGGAGTTTCGGTGTCGGGAGAAAAGGTACTCGCTATGTCTTTGTCGGACCAAAAGTATACGAGGCATTTCTCTGTCGAGTGAAAAGTATAAGGAAGGAATTTTTCGGCCAAAAGTACAGGGAAATAAATGCTCTTGTTAAAGCCAAAGTATGTAGAATGTCTTTACTGGATAAAAATGACAGCGAACATTATTGTCCCAGGAGGAAAAAGCACTGTGAATGTCTTTGTCGAGGGAATAAAAAAAAAGGTTCAGAGCATTTATTTGGCGGGAGAAAGGTACAAGGGAATTTCTTTACTGCGAGGAAAAAGTAACAACGGGGATCGTGGGAACTGAGAGGCGTTGGTGCTCTATTTGTGCTGCTGGTGGTGTGGTGGTGGTGGTGTTGTGTTGGCCTCAAGTTGTTCAGTGTGAGTCCAACACTTTACCATACCCCCCTGGTTAACTCATTTACACACACACACACACACACACACTCTCTCTCTCTCTCTCTCTCTCTCTCTCTCTCTCTCTCTCATGCACACTCATGCACACACTCTCATGCACACACACACTCTCTCTCTCTCTCTCTCTCTCTCTCTCTCTCTCTCATGCACACTCATGCACACAGTCTCATGCACACACACACACACTCTCTCTCTCTCTCTCTTATACACACACATACTCACACACTCTATCTCATACACACTCTCTCTCTCTCTCTCTCTCTCTCTCTCTCTCTCTCTCTCTCTCTCTCTCTCTCTCTCTCTCTCTCTCTCTCTCTCTCTCTCTCTCTCTCTCTCTCTGACAAAATTCCTCTCCAACTCGCCATTTTACAAGTTTAGTTAAATATTGATGATGCCTAGAAGAACTATAATATAAGGATGATTTCATTGTTTTATAAGGTGTATATATAAACTCTACAGAAGACACACTCTCTAGGCCTAATATAATTATGCTTGGTCTATAAATTTATGGCATATTTAACACAAGAGGTGATTATTTTCATGTATATAGTTTTTGTTTTTAGACTCTCCTTGTTTCACTGTAAGTCTCTGCCGATTTTATATAAGTGAAAAGAATCTATGAAGTTTTATCGATGTTATCCTATTATAGCAAATGATTTTTATTTATTTTATTTATTTACTTTTTTTTTTTTTTTTTTTTTTTTTTGAGGCAGAACATCAAAGTAGAAAAATAATTAGCTTTTCAAATCATCGTGGTTGGCGGTTTATGAAGGAAATGCATCGTCATGTTACTCGGGTACACTCCACCTCACTCTTTTTTTCACATACGTCAACAAGAAATAAAAAAACACAGCTAATTAATTTTTATTTTAATGCCCTACATTGCTAAAAGTTTTCCTGTTTATATTTCCTTGATACACATATATTTACAGACATCATAATTATAGTCTGGCAAACGAATACTTCCCAAATCGTAAGAAATCAAGTTCAGTTCAGATATACTGTATAAATATTAAGCCATTTATTATTAATATGAAAACTAGTTAAGAAGGAAGTACTGTACAGAGTTGATAAATGTGGAGCAACTGATTCCTCCAAACTATTCCAAGCAACAGGCCACCATTATTTTCGTTAATTTGCTTCTGTTTCCTGGCACACTTTGGAGGAATCAAGGCGTTCTAATGTAACAAAAATATACCCCCTCCCTTAATTAATCTTTCGACGTCAGAACAATTTTTCGACAGTGGAACATCATCTAGTAATGTTTAGAAAAATATTACATGTATTGTCTGTCTATCTCCCATTACTCAAACATTCATTCCCATACAGTCAATATGTGACATTATATATATTTTTATTTAATATACACTTCTATCAGATGCGAGGTGTTAATAATGTTCTCAGAAGAAAATATATAATCAAAGTTGGTAATCTCTTGTGTTATGGTTCTACGACTACTGTTATTATGTGTATAAAAAATAGTTGTATCTTAGTCAAGCATATCTTTTCATATTTGGTCATCTCTCGTGTAATGGTTCTGTGACTAATAGTATTTTGTGTGTAAAAATAGTTGTATCTTAGGCAAGTATATGTTATTTACTTGGTCATCTCCTGTTTAGTGTACCGTATATAAATTATTGTATCTTAGGCAAGCATATCTTTTCGTATTTGGTCATCTCTTGTGTAATGATTCGGCGACTACTGTTATTTAGTGTATATAAATGATTGTATCTTGAGCGAGCATATCTTTCCATACTTGAATAAATTAAATACGATATACTGTATTGTCTGGATGTATTCCCTTGGTGACCTGCATGTGTATCTAGACAGTGGAATAGAATTAGTCAAGACATAGATCGACCCAAGCAATAGAGGAGAGTGTAGTTCACGGTATTTTTCTCTGTACATCAGGATGGTCTGTGGGAGGTTGGGGAGGAGGGTGACAATACAGGGAAAGAAGCAAGTGCAGGGAAGGAACTGCAGGGAGAGGAGGAGAGTGAGGTGGTGATGGGAGGAAAAATGGAAGGTGTAGGAAAGGAAGGTAACATTGAGAGATAATAGTGAAGAAGAGAGGAGGGAGAAAAGGGGAGAGAGAGATGGTGATGGGAGGAAAAATGGAAGGTGTAGGAAAGGAAGGTAGCATTGAGGGATAATAGTGAAGAAGAGAGTATAGACCAGTGAGATGTTTTGGGAAGACGTGAGACCATAGGTAAGGATGGAGAAAGGGGAACGAAGGAAGCTAAGGATGAAGACTGAAGAAGTGAGGGAAACGTAGGCAGTAGTGAGAGAAACATGTATAAGGAGTGTGTATGGAGGGAGAAATGTAAGCAGCAAATGAGAGAGAGAGAGAGAGAAAGAAATAGAGAGAGTGTGTGTGTGTGTGTGTGGAGGGAAGGCGTGGTGAGGTGCCTGTTTCCTTACCACTAAGTGTCAACACTACTGCCTGCAAAGAACACACACACACACACACACACACACACACACACACACACACACACACACACATGTTCTCTGACTTCACACAATAACATGCACATATACACATACTGCATATTACAGCATAAAAATTATCATCAATCATTGTTAGTTGAATTTATGTTTGAGAAAGATGACTATTGGAAGGAGGAGAAGGAGGAAGGGCAGACAATAGAGGAAAGAAGGAAGAGGGGGAGAAAATGGAGGAAAGAAGGAATTAGGGGAGAAATGGAGGAAAGAAGGAATAAGGGGAGAAATGGAGGAAAGAAGAAACAGGGGGAGAAAATGGATGAAAGAAGGTATAGGGGGAGAAATGGAGGAAATAAGGAATAGGGGGAGAAAATGGAGGAAAGAAGGAATAAGGGGAGAAATGGAGGAAAGAAGGAATAAGGGAAGGAATAAGGGGAGAAATGGAGGAAAGAAGAAAGACCAAGAGGAGAAAGACGAAATGTTTGGAGGAGAAAAGTGAGATATAGGAAGAGGAGGAAGAGGAAGAGGAAGAGGATTTACTTTATAAGATGAAAAATATAGAAGTCCAGCAAAATGAAGGTGTTTTTAGCGAGTGAAGCTTCACGGTGTCCAGAACTCACTTCCATATTCTTGATTAGTTTCACCTTATACGGAAAGTCATCAAACGCACCAGGGAAATATGATGTGAAAAAGTGTCGTCAATTTCTTTAGATCACACGACACTGAGGTTTAAGGAGGGTAACACTCTATTGTCACATTGGGGGCACTTGATTCCTCCAGAGTAATGCCAGGAAACAGGACCTGATATAATAAACATAATGGTCACCTGTTGTTTGGAATAGTTTAAAGGAAAACAGTTACTCCAGTTTTTACCACCACTTTATTTCCCCCTTAATCCCGAGTGCTTGTCGAGATCAGCTCTGGCATAATGATAAAAGATTAAATGTTTATAGGAGAAGGCGAGAGTTGAGGGGAGGATTACTTGAACAAAGGTAAGGGACAAGTGAGGGAAGGAGGAGGAGGAGGAGGAGGAGAAGGAGGAGGAG
>JAWZYT010004413.1:0-17500 GCA_034508575.1 Petrolisthes manimaculis
CTAACCTAACCTAACCTAACCTAACCTAACCTAACCTAACCTAACCTAACCTAACCTAACCTAACCTAACCTAACCTAACCTAACCTAACCTAACCTAACCTAACCTAACCTAACCTAACCTAACCTAACCTAACCTAACCTAACCTAACCTAACCTAACCTAACCTAACCTAACCTAACCTAACCTAACCTAACCTAACCTAACCTAACCTAACCTAACCTAACCTAACCTAACCTAACCTAACCTAACCTAACCTAACCTAACCTAACCTAACCTAACCTAACCTAACCTAACCTAACCTAACCTAACCTAACCTAACCTAACCTAACCTAACCTAACCTAACCTAACCTAACCTAACCTAACCTAACCTAACCTAACCTAACCTAACCTAACCTAACCTAACCTAACCTAACCTAACCTAACCTAACCTAACCTAACCTAACCTAACCTAACCTAACCTAACCTAACCTAACCTAACCTAACCTAACCTAACTCTAACCTAACCTAACCTAACCTAACCTAACCTAACCTAACCTAACCTAACCTAACCTAACCTAACCTAACCTAACCTAACCAACCTAACCTAACCTAACCTAACCTAACCTAACCTAACCTAACCTAACCTAACCTAACCTAACCTAACCTAACCTAACCTAACCTAACCTAACCTAACCTAACCTAACCTAACCTAACCTAACCTAACCTAACCTAACCTAACCTAACCTAACCTAACCTAACCTAACCTAACCTAACCTAACCTAACCTAACCTAACCTAACCTAACCTAACCTAACCTAACCTAACCTAACCTAACCTAACCTAACCTAACCTAACCTAACCTAACCTAACCTAACCTAACCTAACCTAACCTAACCTAACCTAACCTAACCTAACCTAACCTAACCTAACCTAACCTAACCTAACCTAACCTAACCTAACCTAACCTAACCTAACCTAACCTAACCTAACCTAACCTAACCTAACCTAACCTAACCTAACCTAACCTAACCTAACCTAACCTAACCTAACCTAACCTAACCTAACCTAACCTAACCTAACCTAACCTAACCTAACCTAACCTAACCTAACCTAACCTAACCTAACCTAACCTAACCTAACCTAACCTAACCTAACCTAACCTAACCTAACCTAACCTAACCTAACCTAACCTAACCTAACCTAACCTAACCTAACCTAACCTAACCTAACCTAACCTAACCTAACCTAACCTAACCTAACCTAACCTAACCTAACCTAACCTAACCTAACCTAACCTAACCTAACCTAACCTAACCTAACCTAACCTAACCTAACCTAACCTAACCTAACCTAACCTAACCTAACCTAACCTAACCTAACCTAACCTAACCTAACCTAACCTAACCTAACCTAACCTAACCTAACCTAACCTAACCTAACCTAACCTAACCTAACCTAACCTAACCTAACCTAACCTAACCTAACCTAACCTAACCTAACCTAACCTAACCTAACCTAACCTAACCTAACCTAACCTAACCTAACCTAACCTAACCTAACCTAACCTAACCTAACCTAACCTAACCTAACCTAACCTAACCTAACCTAACCTAACCTAACCTAACCTAACCTAACCTAACCTAACCTAACCTAACCTAACCTAACCTAACCTAACCTAACCTAACCTAACCTAACCTAACCTAACCTAACCTAACCTAACCTAACCTAACCTAACCTAACCTAACCTAACCTAACCTAACCTAACCTAACCTAACCTAACCTAACCTAACCTAACCTAACCTAACCTAACCTAACCTAACCTAACCTAACCTAACCTAACCTAACCTAACCTAACCTAACCTAACCTAACCTAACCTAACCTAACCTAACCTAACCTAACCTAACCTAACCTAACCTAACCTAACCTAACCTAACCTAACCTAACCTAACCTAACCTAACCTAACCTAACCTAACCTAACCTAACCTAACCTAACCTAACCTAACCTAACCTAACCTAACCTAACCTAACCTAACCTAACCTAACCTAACCTAACCTAACCTAACCTAACCTAACCTAACCTAACCTAACCTAACCTAACCTAACCTAACCTAACCTAACCTAACCTAACCTAACCTAACCTAACCTAACCTAACCTAACCTAACCTAACCTAACCTAACCTAACCTAACCTAACCTAACCTAACCTAACCTAACCTAACCTAACCTAACCTAACCTAACCTAACCTAACCTAACCTAACCTAACCTAACCTAACCTAACCTAACCTAACCTAACCTAACCTAACCTAACCTAACCTAACCTAACCTAACCTAACCTAACCTAACCTAACCTAACCTAACCTAACCTAACCTAACCTAACCTAACCTAACCTAACCTAACCTAACCTAACCTAACCTAACCTAACCTAACCTAACCTAACCTAACCTAACCTAACCTAACCTAACCTAACCTAACCTAACCTAACCTAACCTAACCTAACCTAACCTAACCTAACCTAACCTAACCTAACCTAACCTAACCTAACCTAACCTAACCTAACCTAACCTAACCTAACCTAACCTAACCTAACCTAACCTAACCTAACCTAACCTAACCTAACCTAACCTAACCTAACCTAACCTAACCTAACCTAACCTAACCTAACCTAACCTAACCTAACCTAACCTAACCTAACCTAACCTAACCTAACCTAACCTAACCTAACCTAACCTAACCTAACCTAACCTAACCTAACCTAACCTAACCTAACCTAACCTAACCTAACCTAACCTAACCTAACCTAACCTAACCTAACCTAACCTAACCTAACCTAACCTAACCTAACCTAACCTAACCTAACCTAACCTAACCTAACCTAACCTAACCTAACCTAACCTAACCTAACCTAACCTAACCTAACCTAACCTAACCTAACCTAACCTAACCTAACCTAACCTAACCTAACCTAACCTAACCTAACCTAACCTAACCTAACCTAACCTAACCTAACCTAACCTAACCTAACCTAACCTAACCTAACCTAACCTAACCTAACCTAACCTAACCTAACCTAACCTAACCTAACCTAACCTAACCTAACCTAACCTAACCTAACCTAACCTAACCTAACCTAACCTAACCTAACCTAACCTAACCTAACCTAACCTAACCTAACCTAACCTAACCTAACCTAACCTAACCTAACCTAACCTAACCTAACCTAACCTAACCTAACCTAACCTAACCTAACCTAACCTAACCTAACCTAACCTAACCTAACCTAACCTAACCTAACCTAACCTAACCTAACCTAACCTAACCTAACCTAACCTAACCTAACCTAACCTAACCTAACCTAACCTAACCTAACCTAACCTAACCTAACCTAACCTAACCTAACCTAACCTAACCTAACCTAACCTAACCTAACCTAACCTAACCTAACCTAACCTAACCTAACCTAACCTAACCTAACCTAACCTAACCTAACCTAACCTAACCTAACCTAACCTAACCTAACCTAACCTAACCTAACCTAACCTAACCTAACCTAACCTAACCTAACCTAACCTAACCTAACCTAACCTAACCTAACCTAACCTAACCTAACCTAACCTAACCTAACCTAACCTAACCTAACCTAACCTAACCTAACCTAACCTAACCTAACCTAACCTAACCTAACCTAACCTAACCTAACCTAACCTAACCTAACCTAACCTAACCTAACCTAACCTAACCTAACCTAACCTAACCTAACCTAACCTAACCTAACCTAACCTAACCTAACCTAACCTAACCTAACCTAACCTAACCTAACCTAACCTAACCTAACCTAACCTAACCTAACCTAACCTAACCTAACCTAACCTAACCTAACCTAACCTAACCTAACCTAACCTAACCTAACCTAACCTAACCTAACCTAACCTAACCTAACCTAACCTAACCTAACCTAACCTAACCTAACCTAACCTAACCTAACCTAACCTAACCTAACCTAACCTAACCTAACCTAACCTAACCTAACCTAACCTAACCTAACCTAACCTAACCTAACCTAACCTAACCTAACCTAACCTAACCTAACCTAACCTAACCTAACCTAACCTAACCTAACCTAACCTAACCTAACCTAACCTAACCTAACCTAACCTAACCTAACCTAACCTAACCTAACCTAACCTAACCTAACCTAACCTAACCTAACCTAACCTAACCTAACCTAACCTAACCTAACCTAACCTAACCTAACCTAACCTAACCTAACCTAACCTAACCTAACCTAACCTAACCTAACCTAACCTAACCTAACCTAACCTAACCTAACCTAACCTAACCTAACCTAACCTAACCTAACCTAACCTAACCTAACCTAACCTAACCTAACCTAACCTAACCTAACCTAACCTAACCTAACCTAACCTAACCTAACCTAACCTAACCTAACCTAACCTAACCTAACCTAACCTAACCTAACCTAACCTAACCTAACCTAACCTAACCTAACCTAACCTAACCTAACCTAACCTAACCTAACCTAACCTAACCTAACCTAACCTAACCTAACCTAACCTAACCTAACCTAACCTAACCTAACCTAACCTAACCTAACCTAACCTAACCTAACCTAACCTAACCTAACCTAACCTAACCTAACCTAACCTAACCTAACCTAACCTAACCTAACCTAACCTAACCTAACCTAACCTAACCTAACCTAACCTAACCTAACCTAACCTAACCTAACCTAACCTAACCTAACCTAACCTAACCTAACCTAACCTAACCTAACCTAACCTAACCTAACCTAACCTAACCTAACCTAACCTAACCTAACCTAACCTAACCTAACCTAACCTAACCTAACCTAACCTAACCTAACCTAACCTAACCTAACCTAACCTAACCTAACCTAACCTAACCTAACCTAACCTAACCTAACCTAACCTAACCTAACCTAACCTAACCTAACCTAACCTAACCTAACCTAACCTAACCTAACCTAACCTAACCTAACCTAACCTAACCTAACCTAACCTAACCTAACCTAACCTAACCTAACCTAACCTAACCTAACCTAACCTAACCTAACCTAACCTAACCTAACCTAACCTAACCTAACCTAACCTAACCTAACCTAACCTAACCTAACCTAACCTAACCTAACCTAACCTAACCTAACCTAACCTAACCTAACCTAACCTAACCTAACCTAACCTAACCTAACCTAACCTAACCTAACCTAACCTAACCTAACCTAACCTAACCTAACCTAACCTAACCTAACCTAACCTAACCTAACCTAACCTAACCTAACCTAACCTAACCTAACCTAACCTAACCTAACCTAACCTAACCTAACCTAACCTAACCTAACCTAACCTAACCTAACCTAACCTAACCTAACCTAACCTAACCTAACCTAACCTAACCTAACCTAACCTAACCTAACCTAACCTAACCTAACCTAACCTAACCTAACCTAACCTAACCTAACCTAACCTAACCTAACCTAACCTAACCTAACCTAACCTAACCTAACCTAACCTAACCTAACCTAACCTAACCTAACCTAACCTAACCTAACCTAACCTAACCTAACCTAACCTAACCTAACCTAACCTAACCTAACCTAACCTAACCTAACCTAACCTAACCTAACCTAACCTAACCTAACCTAACCTAACCTAACCTAACCTAACCTAACCTAACCTAACCTAACCTAACCTAACCTAACCTAACCTAACCTAACCTAACCTAACCTAACCTAACCTAACCTAACCTAACCTAACCTAACCTAACCTAACCTAACCTAACCTAACCTAACCTAACCTAACCTAACCTAACCTAACCTAACCTAACCTAACCTAACCTAACCTAACCTAACCTAACCTAACCTAACCTAACCTAACCTAACCTAACCTAACCTAACCTAACCTAACCTAACCTAACCTAACCTAACCTAACCTAACCTAACCTAACCTAACCTAACCTAACCTAACCTAACCTAACCTAACCTAACCTAACCTAACCTAACCTAACCTAACCTAACCTAACCTAACCTAACCTAACCTAACCTAACCTAACCTAACCTAACCTAACCTAACCTAACCTAACCTAACCTAACCTAACCTAACCTAACCTAACCTAACCTAACCTAACCTAACCTAACCTAACCTAACCTAACCTAACCTAACCTAACCTAACCTAACCTAACCTAACCTAACCTAACCTAACCTAACCTAACCTAACCTAACCTAACCTAACCTAACCTAACCTAACCTAACCTAACCTAACCTAACCTAACCTAACCTAACCTAACCTAACCTAACCTAACCTAACCTAACCTAACCTAACCTAACCTAACCTAACCTAACCTAACCTAACCTAACCTAACCTAACCTAACCTAACCTAACCTAACCTAACCTAACCTAACCTAACCTAACCTAACCTAACCTAACCTAACCTAACCTAACCTAACCTAACCTAACCTAACCTAACCTAACCTAACCTAACCTAACCTAACCTAACCTAACCTAACCTAACCTAACCTAACCTAACCTAACCTAACCTAACCTAACCTAACCTAACCTAACCTAACCTAACCTAACCTAACCTAACCTAACCTAACCTAACCTAACCTAACCTAACCTAACCTAACCTAACCTAACCTAACCTAACCTAACCTAACCTAACCTAACCTAACCTAACCTAACCTAACCTAACCTAACCTAACCTAACCTAACCTAACCTAACCTAACCTAACCTAACCTAACCTAACCTAACCTAACCTAACCTAACCTAACCTAACCTAACCTAACCTAACCTAACCTAACCTAACCTAACCTAACCTAACCTAACCTAACCTAACCTAACCTAACCTAACCTAACCTAACCTAACCTAACCTAACCTAACCTAACCTAACCTAACCTAACCTAACCTAACCTAACCTAACCTAACCTAACCTAACCTAACCTAACCTAACCTAACCTAACCTAACCTAACCTAACCTAACCTAACCTAACCTAACCTAACCTAACCTAACCTAACCTAACCTAACCTAACCTAACCTAACCTAACCTAACCTAACCTAACCTAACCTAACCTAACCTAACCTAACCTAACCTAACCTAACCTAACCTAACCTAACCTAACCTAACCTAACCTAACCTAACCTAACCTAACCTAACCTAACCTAACCTAACCTAACCTAACCTAACCTAACCTAACCTAACCTAACCTAACCTAACCTAACCTAACCTAACCTAACCTAACCTAACCTAACCTAACCTAACCTAACCTAACCTAACCTAACCTAACCTAACCTAACCTAACCTAACCTAACCTAACCTAACCTAACCTAACCTAACCTAACCTAACCTAACCTAACCTAACCTAACCTAACCTAACCTAACCTAACCTAACCTAACCTAACCTAACCTAACCTAACCTAACCTAACCTAACCTAACCTAACCTAACCTAACCTAACCTAACCTAACCTAACCTAACCTAACCTAACCTAACCTAACCTAACCTAACCTAACCTAACCTAACCTAACCTAACCTAACCTAACCTAACCTAACCTAACCTAACCTAACCTAACCTAACCTAACCTAACCTAACCTAACCTAACCTAACCTAACCTAACCTAACCTAACCTAACCTAACCTAACCTAACCTAACCTAACCTAACCTAACCTAACCTAACCTAACCTAACCTAACCTAACCTAACCTAACCTAACCTAACCTAACCTAACCTAACCTAACCTAACCTAACCTAACCTAACCTAACCTAACCTAACCTAACCTAACCTAACCTAACCTAACCTAACCTAACCTAACCTAACCTAACCTAACCTAACCTAACCTAACCTAACCTAACCTAACCTAACCTAACCTAACCTAACCTAACCTAACCTAACCTAACCTAACCTAACCTAACCTAACCTAACCTAACCTAACCTAACCTAACCTAACCTAACCTAACCTAACCTAACCTAACCTAACCTAACCTAACCTAACCTAACCTAACCTAACCTAACCTAACCTAACCTAACCTAACCTAACCTAACCTAACCTAACCTAACCTAACCTAACCTAACCTAACCTAACCTAACCTAACCTAACCTAACCTAACCTAACCTAACCTAACCTAACCTAACCTAACCTAACCTAACCTAACCTAACCTAACCTAACCTAACCTAACCTAACCTAACCTAACCTAACCTAACCTAACCTAACCTAACCTAACCTAACCTAACCTAACCTAACCTAACCTAACCTAACCTAACCTAACCTAACCTAACCTAACCTAACCTAACCTAACCTAACCTAACCTAACCTAACCTAACCTAACCTAACCTAACCTAACCTAACCTAACCTAACCTAACCTAACCTAACCTAACCTAACCTAACCTAACCTAACCTAACCTAACCTAACCTAACCTAACCTAACCTAACCTAACCTAACCTAACCTAACCTAACCTAACCTAACCTAACCTAACCTAACCTAACCTAACCTAACCTAACCTAACCTAACCTAACCTAACCTAACCTAACCTAACCTAACCTAACCTAACCTAACCTAACCTAACCTAACCTAACCTAACCTAACCTAACCTAACCTAACCTAACCTAACCTAACCTAACCTAACCTAACCTAACCTAACCTAACCTAACCTAACCTAACCTAACCTAACCTAACCTAACCTAACCTAACCTAACCTAACCTAACCTAACCTAACCTAACCTAACCTAACCTAACCTAACCTAACCTAACCTAACCTAACCTAACCTAACCTAACCTAACCTAACCTAACCTAACCTAACCTAACCTAACCTAACCTAACCTAACCTAACCTAACCTAACCTAACCTAACCTAACCTAACCTAACCTAACCTAACCTAACCTAACCTAACCTAACCTAACCTAACCTAACCTAACCTAACCTAACCTAACCTAACCTAACCTAACCTAACCTAACCTAACCTAACCTAACCTAACCTAACCTAACCTAACCTAACCTAACCTAACCTAACCTAACCTAACCTAACCTAACCTAACCTAACCTAACCTAACCTAACCTAACCTAACCTAACCTAACCTAACCTAACCTAACCTAACCTAACCTAACCTAACCTAACCTAACCTAACCTAACCTAACCTAACCTAACCTAACCTAACCTAACCTAACCTAACCTAACCTAACCTAACCTAACCTAACCTAACCTAACCTAACCTAACCTAACCTAACCTAACCTAACCTAACCTAACCTAACCTAACCTAACCTAACCTAACCTAACCTAACCTAACCTAACCTAACCTAACCTAACCTAACCTAACCTAACCTAACCTAACCTAACCTAACCTAACCTAACCTAACCTAACCTAACCTAACCTAACCTAACCTAACCTAACCTAACCTAACCTAACCTAACCTAACCTAACCTAACCTAACCTAACCTAACCTAACCTAACCTAACCTAACCTAACCTAACCTAACCTAACCTAACCTAACCTAACCTAACCTAACCTAACCTAACCTAACCTAACCTAACCTAACCTAACCTAACCTAACCTAACCTAACCTAACCTAACCTAACCTAACCTAACCTAACCTAACCTAACCTAACCTAACCTAACCTAACCTAACCTAACCTAACCTAACCTAACCTAACCTAACCTAACCTAACCTAACCTAACCTAACCTAACCTAACCTAACCTAACCTAACCTAACCTAACCTAACCTAACCTAACCTAACCTAACCTAACCTAACCTAACCTAACCTAACCTAACCTAACCTAACCTAACCTAACCTAACCTAACCTAACCTAACCTAACCTAACCTAACCTAACCTAACCTAACCTAACCTAACCTAACCTAACCTAACCTAACCTAACCTAACCTAACCTAACCTAACCTAACCTAACCTAACCTAACCTAACCTAACCTAACCTAACCTAACCTAACCTAACCTAACCTAACCTAACCTAACCTAACCTAACCTAACCTAACCTAACCTAACCTAACCTAACCTAACCTAACCTAACCTAACCTAACCTAACCTAACCTAACCTAACCTAACCTAACCTAACCTAACCTAACCTAACCTAACCTAACCTAACCTAACCTAACCTAACCTAACCTAACCTAACCTAACCTAACCTAACCTAACCTAACCTAACCTAACCTAACCTAACCTAACCTAACCTAACCTAACCTAACCTAACCTAACCTAACCTAACCTAACCTAACCTAACCTAACCTAACCTAACCTAACCTAACCTAACCTAACCTAACCTAACCTAACCTAACCTAACCTAACCTAACCTAACCTAACCTAACCTAACCTAACCTAACCTAACCTAACCTAACCTAACCTAACCTAACCTAACCTAACCTAACCTAACCTAACCTAACCTAACCTAACCTAACCTAACCTAACCTAACCTAACCTAACCTAACCTAACCTAACCTAACCTAACCTAACCTAACCTAACCTAACCTAACCTAACCTAACCTAACCTAACCTAACCTAACCTAACCTAACCTAACCTAACCTAACCTAACCTAACCTAACCTAACCTAACCTAACCTAACCTAACCTAACCTAACCTAACCTAACCTAACCTAACCTAACCTAACCTAACCTAACCTAACCTAACCTAACCTAACCTAACCTAACCTAACCTAACCTAACCTAACCTAACCTAACCTAACCTAACCTAACCTAACCTAACCTAACCTAACCTAACCTAACCTAACCTAACCTAACCTAACCTAACCTAACCTAACCTAACCTAACCTAACCTAACCTAACCTAACCTAACCTAACCTAACCTAACCTAACCTAACCTAACCTAACCTAACCTAACCTAACCTAACCTAACCTAACCTAACCTAACCTAACCTAACCTAACCTAACCTAACCTAACCTAACCTAACCTAACCTAACCTAACCTAACCTAACCTAACCTAACCTAACCTAACCTAACCTAACCTAACCTAACCTAACCTAACCTAACCTAACCTAACCTAACCTAACCTAACCTAACCTAACCTAACCTAACCTAACCTAACCTAACCTAACCTAACCTAACCTAACCTAACCTAACCTAACCTAACCTAACCTAACCTAACCTAACCTAACCTAACCTAACCTAACCTAACCTAACCTAACCTAACCTAACCTAACCTAACCTAACCTAACCTAACCTAACCTAACCTAACCTAACCTAACCTAACCTAACCTAACCTAACCTAACCTAACCTAACCTAACCTAACCTAACCTAACCTAACCTAACCTAACCTAACCTAACCTAACCTAACCTAACCTAACCTAACCTAACCTAACCTAACCTAACCTAACCTAACCTAACCTAACCTAACCTAACCTAACCTAACCTAACCTAACCTAACCTAACCTAACCTAACCTAACCTAACCTAACCTAACCTAACCTAACCTAACCTAACCTAACCTAACCTAACCTAACCTAACCTAACCTAACCTAACCTAACCTAACCTAACCTAACCTAACCTAACCTAACCTAACCTAACCTAACCTAACCTAACCTAACCTAACCTAACCTAACCTAACCTAACCTAACCTAACCTAACCTAACCTAACCTAACCTAACCTAACCTAACCTAACCTAACCTAACCTAACCTAACCTAACCTAACCTAACCTAACCTAACCTAACCTAACCTAACCTAACCTAACCTAACCTAACCTAACCTAACCTAACCTAACCTAACCTAACCTAACCTAACCTAACCTAACCTAACCTAACCTAACCTAACCTAACCTAACCTAACCTAACCTAACCTAACCTAACCTAACCTAACCTAACCTAACCTAACCTAACCTAACCTAACCTAACCTAACCTAACCTAACCTAACCTAACCTAACCTAACCTAACCTAACCTAACCTAACCTAACCTAACCTAACCTAACCTAACCTAACCTAACCTAACCTAACCTAACCTAACCTAACCTAACCTAACCTAACCTAACCTAACCTAACCTAACCTAACCTAACCTAACCTAACCTAACCTAACCTAACCTAACCTAACCTAACCTAACCTAACCTAACCTAACCTAACCTAACCTAACCTAACCTAACCTAACCTAACCTAACCTAACCTAACCTAACCTAACCTAACCTAACCTAACCTAACCTAACCTAACCTAACCTAACCTAACCTAACCTAACCTAACCTAACCTAACCTAACCTAACCTAACCTAACCTAACCTAACCTAACCTAACCTAACCTAACCTAACCTAACCTAACCTAACCTAACCTAACCTAACCTAACCTAACCTAACCTAACCTAACCTAACCTAACCTAACCTAACCTAACCTAACCTAACCTAACCTAACCTAACCTAACCTAACCTAACCTAACCTAACCTAACCTAACCTAACCTAACCTAACCTAACCTAACCTAACCTAACCTAACCTAACCTAACCTAACCTAACCTAACCTAACCTAACCTAACCTAACCTAACCTAACCTAACCTAACCTAACCTAACCTAACCTAACCTAACCTAACCTAACCTAACCTAACCTAACCTAACCTAACCTAACCTAACCTAACCTAACCTAACCTAACCTAACCTAACCTAACCTAACCTAACCTAACCTAACCTAACCTAACCTAACCTAACCTAACCTAACCTAACCTAACCTAACCTAACCTAACCTAACCTAACCTAACCTAACCTAACCTAACCTAACCTAACCTAACCTAACCTAACCTAACCTAACCTAACCTAACCTAACCTAACCTAACCTAACCTAACCTAACCTAACCTAACCTAACCTAACCTAACCTAACCTAACCTAACCTAACCTAACCTAACCTAACCTATTTAAAATCCTTTTACATTTGGTTTCTGCCGAGCCTCGAACCTACTAACCCAGCACCCTTCCATTCACTTGCCAGCACCTTAACCACTAGGCCACCAAGACACTCGAAATTAAGGAATCAGATGTTATATTTATATACATTACAAATTATTTTATTGCTCATATTTCTTAATTAAGCACATTGGGGACGCTCCAATGACATAGATTAGGTGTATTTTTTTATGTTGAATCCAAATGACAGGTAAACACAGGTCAAAAAGCCGTTATTCTAGTCAAAACAAGTCAATATAGGGGTTGGATATGTAAAGCCTGAGCCTAACAGCTTTTTAGGGAGTTAATGCTTATATTTCTTAATTATTCACCTTTATTGTATGTATTTTATATTTTAGAATCCAAATTACAGGTGAAAACAGGTCAAAAACGCGTTATTATAGAGATATAATTGATAAACGAAGGAAATAGGTAGAAGAACGAATATCCTGATCTGGTAACATTGTATGCATCTGATCTGGTATCACTGCAATCGAGAAATGGAGATTTGTGTATTAACCAATTTATTACGTCATTTTGGTAAGTTATACATTATTTATTGTGCATTTATTTATAGTAAACAATAAATAATGTTGATAAATGTGTTAAAATAATAATATCAGGTAATAATAAGTTTCGTGTGTGTGTGTCTCTCTCTCTCTGATCTGGTAACATTGTCTGCATCTGATCTGGCAACACTGCTACTAAGAAAATGGAGGGAAAAAAATGTTCTGTGTATTAACCAACTTATTACGTCATTTTGGTAAGTTATACATTATTTATAGTACATTTAGCATTCAGTACACAATAAATAATACCTTTAGTATTCAGTAAACAATAAATAATGTTGATAAATGTGTTAAAATAATGATAATAGGTAATAATAAGTTTCGTGTGTGTATGTGTGTCTCTCTCCCTCTCCCTCTATCTCCCTCTGTCTCTATCTCCCTCTATCTCCCTCTCTCTCTTAATGATATATTAGTATTATTATTAATATTATTAATCAAACCTAATCTATTGTAATTTCAACAGGTGCTAACGAGGTTGTGAAAGGTAAGTATTATTATTATTATTATTATTATTATTATTACTATTGGTAAAACTACAGAAGTACTCCATTCACTATATTGTACATTTTTTTATATAATTATTCACTATTTTGTAACATTCTAACTAACACTTTTCATCTATGGTGTTTGTTTTGAAATTAGTCTGACCTAACCTAGACCACGGCAGACTACCAAGACCTAACCTGGGCAGACTACCTGGACCTAACCTGGGTAAAATACCGGGACCTAACCTGGGCTAACTACCTGGACCTAACCTGGGCAAAATACCGGGTATAACCGGTATAAACTATCATAAAGTGACTGGGGCAAATTCCCGGGACCTAGCCTAATGTGGTAACACTGCTCAAGCCTAACCAAAAACACAGTTATTCTGTAATAATACCAAAAATTAATCTGACCTAACCTAATTTTTATTATTATTATTATTATTATTATTAACAGGTGTTGGTCTTGGAGTGGTGGCATCTTCGTCTTGGGACCAACACACACACACACACACCACAGCTGGACACACACACCCTAACCAACTTATTACGTCATTTTGGTAAGTTATACATTATTTATAGTACCTTTAGCCTTCAGTAAACAATAAATAATGTTGATAAATGTGTTAAAATAATAATATTAGGTAATGATAAGCTTCGTGTGTGTGTGTGTCTCTCTATCTCCCTCTCTCTCTCTCTTAATGATGTATTAGTATTATTATTAATATTATTAAGCAAACCTAATCTATTGTAATTTCAACAGGTGCTAATGAGGTTATGAAAGGTAAGTATTATTATTATTATTATTATTATTACTATTGGTAAAACTACAAAAGTACTCCATTCACTATATTGTACATTTTTTATATAATTATTCACTATTTTGGGCAGACTACCGGGACCTAACCTGGTCAAAATACCGTGACCTAACCTGGGCTAACTATCTGGACCTAACCTGGTCAAAATACCGGGACCTAACCTAACCTAACCTAACCTAACCTAACCTAACCTAACCTAACCTATTTAAAATCCTTTTACATTTGGTTTCTGCCGAGCCTCGAACCTACTAACCCAGCACCCTTCCATTCACTTGCCAGCACCTTCACCACTAGGCCACCAAGACACTCGAAATTAAGGAATCAGATGTTATATTTATATACATTACAAATTATTTTATTGCTCATATTTCTTAATTAAGCACATTGGGGACGCTCCAATGACATAGATTAGGTGTATTTTTTTATGTTGAATCCAAATGACAGGTAAACACAGGTCAAAAAGCCGTTATTCTAGTCAAAACAAGTCAATATAGGGGTTGGATATGTAAAGCCTGAGCCTAACAGCTTTTTAGGGAGTTAATGCTTATATTTCTTAATTATTCACCTTTATTGTATGTATTTTATATTTTAGAATCCAAATTACAGGTGAAAACAGGTCAAAAACGCGTTATTATAGAGATATAATTGATAAACGAAGGAAATAGGTAGAAGAACGAATATCCTGATCTGGTAACATTGTATGCATCTGATCTGGTATCACTGCAATCGAGAAATGGAGATTTGTGTATTAACCAATTTATTACGTCATTTTGGTAAGTTATACATTATTTATTGTGCATTTATTTATAGTAAACAATAAATAATGTTGATAAATGTGTTAAAATAATAATATCAGGTAATAATAAGTTTCGTGTGTGTGTGTCTCTCTCTCTCTGATCTGGTAACATTGTCCGCATCTGATCTGGCAACACTGCTACTAAGAAAATGGAGGGAAAAAAATGTTCTGTGTATTAACCAACTTATTACGTCATTTTGGTAAGTTATACATTATTTATAGTACATTTAGCATTCAGTACACAATAAATAATACCTTTAGTATTCAGTAAACAATAAATAATGTTGATAAATGTGTTAAAATAATGATAATAGGTAATAATAAGTTTCGTGTGTGTATGTGTGTCTCTCTCCCTCTCCCTCTATCTCCCTCTGTCTCTATCTCCCTCTATCTCCCTCTCTCTCTTAATGATATATTAGTATTATTATTAATATTATTAATCAAACCTAATCTATTGTAATTTCAACAGGTGCTAACGAGGTTGTGAAAGGTAAGTATTATTATTATTATTATTATTATTATTATTACTATTGGTAAAACTACAGAAGTACTCCATTCACTATATTGTACATTTTTTTATATAATTATTCACTATTTTGTAACATTCTAACTAACACTTTTCATCTATGGTGTTTGTTTTGAAATTAGTCTGACCTAACCTAGACCACGGCAGACTACCAAGACCTAACCTGGGCAGACTACCTGGACCTAACCTGGGTAAAATACCGGGACCTAACCTGGGCTAACTACCTGGACCTAACCTGGGCAAAATACCGGGTATAACCGGTATAAACTATCATAAAGTGACTGGGGCAAATTCCCGGGACCTAGCCTAATGTGGTAACACTGCTCAAGCCTAATGTGGTAACACTGCTCAAGCCTAACCAAAAACACAGTTATTCTGTAATAATACCAAAAATTAATCTGACCTAACCTAATTTTTATTATTATTATTATTATTATTATTAACAGGTGTTGGTCTTGGAGTGGTGGCATCTTCGTCTTGGGACCAACACACACACACACACACCACAGCTGGACACACACACCCTAACCAACTTATTACGTCATTTTGGTAAGTTATACATTATTTATAGTACCTTTAGCCTTCAGTAAACAATAAATAATGTTGATAAATGTGTTAAAATAATAATATTAGGTAATGATAAGCTTCGTGTGTGTGTGTGTCTCTCTATCTCCCTCTCTCTCTCTCTTAATGATGTATTAGTATTATTATTAATATTATTAAGCAAACCTAATCTATTGTAATTTCAACAGGTGCTAATGAGGTTATGAAAGGTAAGTATTATTATTATTATTATTATTATTACTATTGGTAAAACTACAAAAGTACTCCATTCACTATATTGTACATTTTTTATATAATTATTCACTATTTTGGGCAGACTACCGGGACCTAACCTGGTCAAAATACCGTGACCTAACCTGGGCTAACTATCTGGACCTAACCTGGTCAAAATACCGGGACCTAACCTGGGCAGACTACCGGGACCTAACCTGGTCAAAATACCGGGACCTAACCTGGGCAGACTACCGTGACCTAACCTGGGCAGACTACCGTGACCTAACCTGGGCAAAATACCGGGACCTAACCTGGGCAGACTACCGGGACCTAACCTGGGCAAAATACTGGAACCTAACCTGGGCAGACTACCGGGACCTAACCTGGGCAGACTACCGGGACCTAACCTGGGCAGACTACCGGGACCTAACCTGGGCAGACTACAGGGATATAACCAGTGTAAACTATCATAAATTGACTGGGGCATATTCCGTGGACCAAGCCGGATGTGGTAACACTGCGGGTTTCCTAGCCGAAAACCCCCAAGATTCAAATTATATCTGGTAATAATATTTTCTAATTGGTAATAAATAAATACTACATTATTATTATGTATACATGT
>JAWZYT010004413.1:22500-32500 GCA_034508575.1 Petrolisthes manimaculis
ATTATTATTATTATTGTTATTATTATTATTGTTATTATTATTATTATTATTATTATTGTTATTATTATTATTGTTATTATTATTTGAAAGAGTAATTGTGTGTTTTGTTTACAGTGACGTGGATCAAGATGAAACAACAACAACAATAACAACAACAACACAACAACAACAATACTGGTGTCACATGACTCTCACAGTTGTCAGTAATTAACTTCAACAACAACAACAACAACAACTGTTTGTGTGTGTGTATGTGTGTGTGTGTTGGTAAATCTGGAGAAACTAAATCCTTCAAACTACAGTATTCTAATTAACAGGACACCATTACTTTAAACTGTGTGTGTGTGTGTGTATGTGTGTGTGTGTGTGTGTGTGTGTGTGTATGTGTGTTGGTAAATCTGGAGCAACTGATTCCTTCAAACTATTCCAAGTAACAGGACACAATATTACCTCCTTAATTAAGTATTGACAACCCAGCTAACCTATCAAACTGTGTGTGTGTGTGTGTAGCTTTTTAGGAGATTATTCTGTGTCTCTTGGTAGATAGAAGCTTATAGTAGTACACTCTGCTCTCTTTTTATGTGAGTTTAAATTATGCAAATTTGAAATAGTGCATATCATGAAAAAAATTAAAATGCAATTTACAGGAACTGTTAAAATACCGTGAACCATTAGGCTCCATTTTCAAGTTAAAGTACCATTATTTCTTATGGAAATGTACAATTTACTTTATGCTAAATTCACTTTATGTGACACAACCCTTCAACCACCTATAATGTAATAAAAAAAGAGGAGAGTGTATATACAGTATACATACATACATATATACATACATACACACATATATACATACATACATACACATATACAGGCATTCACTCTATGCAACCCCTTCAGGAACCTAACCTGTAATAAAAATAGAGCACAGTGTATATTCCATAATTGTTCCGTGAATGTCACCACTGTTCCTCGTTCACAAAACTTGGTTCCATCAGTCCCATAAATACCTTGTAATAATAATAATAATATACAGTTTATTAGTAAATGGCAGCTGATAGGCTGAAAATATACATAATACATTTAAAATTAAAATTAAATGAGGATGAATGAGTGAATACATGTATAAATATTAGAGATGAATAGTAAATTGATTGTACATGGAGGCAGTGTGATATTATACTGTACTCCATTAAGACCTCTGTGATCATGTATGAACATTGTAGGCTTCTGATTCCTCCTAACTAGGCCACTAAACAAACTCCTTCCATATAGGTGTGTGTGTTTCATGGCAATATTTGAAGGACTCCTCTACCTCCAATTTTCTGACAACAGCACACACAGGGTCCCTTAAACATGTAAAGGAAAGAATGTTACCCATGTAAATGTAACTCTATTCCTACAACCTAAGCCTGTCCCCTACTCCCACACACACCCCAGTCCCACCAAGCCTGTCTCTCTATTCCCACACACCCCTAAACCCCCACCAAGCCTGTCCCCCTCCTCCCACAACCCCCACACCCCCACCAAGCCTGTCCCACTCTTCCCACAACACCATAATTAATTCCATGTGTTTTTCAGATGGAGTGAGACGAGGGTCAATTTATAACCTGGTACAGTTGTGTTGAGGAGTAATGCTACACTCTGGCCTCGTGGGAAAAACCAATGTTTGACAAGCTGTGAGTGAATACTGTAGACTGAACACTGTAGACTGAACACTGTAGACTGAACACTGTAGACTGAACACTGTAGACTGAACACTGTAGACTGAACACTGTAGACTGAATACTGTAGACTGAACACTGTAGACTGAATACTGTAGACTGAACACTGTAGACTGAATACTGTAGACTGAACACTGTAGACTGAACACTGTAGACTGAATACTGTAGACTGAACACTGTAGACTTGCTCTGCTCTGGAGGCAAGTGACTGCTCTGCTCTCATCTTGGTAAGTGAAAATGTAACTGATAAACAAGAAATTGACCACCGTGGACTCACTGTGACTCACACAGAAATGGGTCTGGTGCCATCTGTGACTCGACACGACACGACACGACGTGACACATTCGGTGTGAACGGCTTTGCCTTACATCCATATGATTTAATGCTAACTACGGGTGGCGAATTATGACGTATTGTGACGTACACTGACTTGACGTGACACGACTTGACGCGACTCGCTTGGTGTGAATGCACCCTTAGATTAAAAAAAAACATACCTTACTGTAATTCCATACCGTACTTTTAGATTAAAAAAAAACATACCGTACTTTTAGATTAAAAAAAAACATACCTTACTTTTAGATTTAAAAAAAACATACCTTACTGTAATTCCATACCGTACTTTTAGATTAAAAAAAAACATACCTTACCGTAATAATGTGTGTATGTATGTACAGGTCTCCCTCACTATACAATGCATCACTATACGATATTTCGCGTATACGATTTAACTACTTTGATACCCTTGGCTCTTTAAACGATCATTTTCACTCGCATTTACGATCTCCCGCTGCGCAAGGTTACTATCATTTGTTTGAGCGAGCGATGACAGCGCCACCCAAGCGTAGCGACGATTGGAAGAACTGCGTCGTCTGCGTGTTTTGAACTGTTTTCCCTTGTCTGACACAGCATGGACAGGGGAGAGTCGGGAGATAGAGAGGGTGTAGTGGAGAACGAGAAGGCTAGACAGTGTGGCGCCTGAGGGTGGATGGCACGGGAGAGGAGATATACAGTGTTGCCACAGTGGATGGAGAGTGGGATGGCACAGACACACCGAAAACATACACTCGTCCTCGCACACAGAAAACATTCACTAGTCATCATCTGACAGCATGGACAGGGGAGAGTCGGGAGATAGTGAGGGTGTAGTGGAGAACGAGAAGACACTAAGGCAGACTGGTAGGCTAGACAGTGTGGCGCCTGAGGGTGGATGGCACGGGAGGGGAGGTAGACAGTGTTGACACAGTGGATGGAGAGCGGGATGGCTCAGACAGTGGCAGACACACCGAAAACATACACTCGTTCTCGCACACAGAAAACATTCACTCGTCATTATCAGACATGCCGTTTTATTATGTCCAGCTTAGACTGCAAGCTCAAGCTCTTCCTTGCTTTTTTGGGCTTTACATCACTAAGAGAAGTGCTTAGAAGCCATAACGAGATGAATGAATCACTCGATAATAAGAGAGTCAGTATGATAATGGTAGCAGTGGGAGCTTGACTGAAGGAGACAACTTGTCTCCTTCAGTCCAGCTCCCGCTGCTACCATTATCATACTGCCCCTCTCTTATTATCGAGTGATTCATTCGTCTCGTTATGGCTTCTAAGCGACCTGCAACCACTTCTCCAAGTGATGTAAAGCCCAAAAAAGCAAGGAAGAGCTTGAGCTTGCAGTCTAAGCTAGACATAATAAAACGGCATGTCTGATAATGACGAGTGAATGTTTTCTGTGTGCGAGAACGAGTGTATGTTTTCGGTGTGTCTGCCACTGTCTGGTTCAGTTCAGTTCAGTTGATAGGTGAGGAGTTTTGCCTTTCCAACGGCACTCCTCTTTTGTCTCGTTTGTATATTAATTAGTGTTTATACCGATGCTGTGCTTTTTTCTTTATCTATTATTTTCAATATATCCCGCTCTCCATCCACTGTGTCAACACTGTCTACCTCCCCTCCCGTGCCATCCACCCTCAGGTGCCACACTGTCTAGCCTACCAGTCTGCCTTAGTGCCTTCTTGTTCTCCACTACACCCTCGCTATCTCCCGACTCTCCCCTGTCCATGCTGTCAGATGATGACAAGTGAATGTTCTTTGTGTGCCTGGGCCTAATTTCACAAATTACAATACCGATATACTTAACTGTAAGTTAAATAAAGTGATTAACTGTTCTTAACATTGTTTATGTTATCATTAGTTATATATTATGGTAGTAAATAGTGATGTTATGGTCATAATATACGAGTCTTGGAACGTAACCCTATTTATCCCATTAAACCTTAAGTTCATTATACGATCGATCACTATACGATTGGGTTTTGAAGAACCTAACCCAATCGTATTGTGAGGGAGACCTGTATTATTCCTGTGTGTGTGTGTGTGTATTATTCCTTGTGTGTTTGTGTGTGTATATGTATTATTCCTGTGTGTGTGTATGTATTATTCCTGTGTGTGTGTATGTATTATTCCTGTGTGTGTGTGTGTATTATTCCTCGTGTGTTTGTGTGTGTGTACGTATTATTCCTGTGTGTGTGTGTGTGTGTATTATTCCTTGTGTGTTTGTGTGTGTGTATGTATTATTCCTGTGTGTGTGTGTGTGTATTATTCCTCGTGTGTGTGTGTGTGTGTGTGTGTATGTATTATTCCTGTGTGTGTGTGTATTATTCCTCTGTGTTTGTTTGTGTGTATGTATTATTCCTGTGTGTGTGTGTGTATTATTCCTGTGTGTGTGTTTGTATGTATTATTCCTGTGTGTGTATGTATTATTCCTGTGTGTGTGTGTATTATTCCTGTGTGTGTGTGTGTGTATTATTCCTGTGTGTGTGTGTGTATTATTCCTGAAAAGGTTTGATTGCAAGACTATTACAAATCATTACTAATAATTACAAATAATTACTAATAATTACAAATAATTACTAATAATTACAAATAATTACTAATAATTACTAATAATTACAAATAATTACTAATAATTACAAATAATTACTAATAATTATTGTACCGTTATGTTATTTCAGGTGTGTGGAGAACAAAGAAGAACAGAAGAACAAGATACAGGAAGTGGAGTGATCACAGAAGAACAAAAGAACAAAAAAAAAAAAATTAAATAAAAAAAAATAATAATAATAATAATAATAAAATAAAACTTTGAAAATTTAGAAATTCATATTCAAACTAAACCAAAAATTATGTGAATTTAAGAGGGTGTGGGAATAGGGGGACAGGCTTCAGAGGGGAATAGGGGGACAGGCTTGGGGTGGGTAGAAAGCCTGTCCCCCCTATTCCCACACCTCCTCTAATCCCCCCAAGCCTGTCCCATATTCCCGCACCCCCCAGTCCCCCCCAAGCCTGTCCCCTATTCCCCCCAAGCCTGTCCCCCAACCCCCCAAGCCTGTCCCCCAACCCCCCCCCCCAAGCCTGTCCCCCAAGCCTGTCCCCCTATTCCCACACCCTCTTAAATTCACATAATTTTTGGTTTAGTTTGAATATGAATTTCTAAATTTTCAAAGTTTTATTTTATTATTATTATTATTTTTTATTATTAAATTTATTTTGGTGGATTTGTTGAATAAGAATTTCAAAATAAACATTTATTCATTTGTTTGTTTATAAATTGATGTTGGCTGTTTTCTGGAAAGTCTTTGAAATTTGTAATAAATAAATAAAGTTGTTAGGTGTATTTGTTTTAATTGGAATATACGTAATAATTGTATGTTAATTGTATATATTTGGTTTAACAAGTTGTTTGTTTGTTGTTTTACTTGATAAAAACCTAAATAAAATGTAAAGGTATAAAAAAGGTATATAGAGAAACACATTATTTCAAAGATACATATTTAATAATAATAACAATAATAATAATAATAATAATAATAATAATAGTAATAGTAATAATAATAATAATAATAATAATAGTATTAATAATAGTAATAGTAATAATAATAATAATAGTAATAATAATAGTAATAATAATGATAATGATATATATTAATAATTAAATATATTTAATGAATAAAGAGTTTGATATATTTAATGATACATATTATCAAGGTGTACAATTAACAAATTTGAAATTTATACTACATATAAAAACTGAAAATAAATAAACTATTGGAAATATAAACTTACGAGAAAATTATAATTAATGGATCAATATATAAATCCATCTGAAACCGAGATAGATTTTTGAGGTACAAACAAAATCATAGATGGAATAATTAATATAAATAAATATTTGAGATAAACAGATTATATATATATATATAATTTTTTTTTTTTTTTTTCCCATGATATCAATATATGAAATAATAAGCCAAGAATGTTATACAATATCATATAATTATTATACAAACATTCATGATATCAATATAACCGTCTAAGATAGATATACAGAATTTTATTCAAATAACAATTTAAGATGCATATTTATATACTAGATAATTAATACTATATATATAATTAAATTAAATATATATATTATATTAGATGTATATATTATATTAGATAGATATATAGACAAATAACAATTTCAAATACTTAAATAAATAATTTTGCTACATATTTTAATCATTCATATATCTATTATAATAATATTATATTACATACATTCATTATAACATATATATTTATAGACAAATATTTTCAGATACATAGATAAACTATTGATATAACTAAATCAATAGTATATATATAATTTCTGTACATAATTATATCATATACAGTATATAACATTAATTATATTTCATATATATATATATACATACAGATATATATATATATAAATAGACAAATAACAATTACAGATACATAGATATATCTATCTATTATATAATTAAAAACAAAATTAATATTATATAATATTATTTCTCTACATGATTATATTGAAAAACATATATACAAACATTCAAATTATATTAGTTTCATAAAATAGATAGATAAATACATATATACAAACATTCGTATTATATTAAAAAGTTTCATATAACAGATAGATAAATACATATAAACAGATAATCATAAAACAAATAGATAAATACATCAATTGTCTATGTGAACTTGTATTATTTTAAAAAAAATCATAAAACAGATAGATAAATACAACAATTGTCACTGCTTAGTTGTGGGTGGTGGTGGCTGAGTGGATAGAGTGCTGGCCTGTGACTGTAAAGGATCACGGTTCGATTCCACCTCAGAACGTCAAGGATTTTTAAAGGTGTTGAATTGGGTGTAGCTGTGTAGTGAGAGAATGTATGTGTGTGTGTAATTATAAGAGTTGGAGAATGAATGTACGTTTATTTATATTATATTAACTAGTTTCTTCCTATACCAGATAGATAAATATGTCAATAGTGTGTATATAATTGGGGGTGGCGTGGCAGAGTGGGTAGTGTAATGGACTGTGGCTGTGATGACCAGAGTTCAATCCCACATCAAATTGTCTGTTAAAAATATGGGCTGTGTGTGTGTGTGGAGGGAAGGTATGTGTGTGTGGAGAGAAGGGGAGGTGGAGGGAAGGTATGTGTGTGTGGAGAGAAGGGGAGGTGGAGGGAAGGTATGTGTGTGTGGAGAGAAGGGGAGGTGGAGGGAAGGTGAGTGTGTGGAGAGAAGGGGAGGTGGAGAGAAGGTGTGTGTGGAGAGAAGGGGAGGTGGAGAGGTGTGTGTGGAGAGAAGGGGAGAGGTGTGTGTGTGTGGAGGGAGAGAGAGAAGGGGAGGGAGGTGGAGAGAAGGAGAGAAGGGGGGGGGAGGTGGAGAGAAGGTGTCTGTCTGTGTGTGTGTGACAGTGAATGATATGTGTGTGTAGAAAGCCTGTCCCCCTATTCCAGCACCCTCCCCCCAAGCCTGTCCCCTACTCACATACATACAAAATAACCACAGGAGAAATAATAAACAGAACAACAGTAATTACAAAGGTATATTACATCTTCGGACAATTTTATATATACATTTTTTTTTTTTTTTCTCTCTCTCTCTCTCTCTTTCTGTGTGTGTGTGTGTGTGTCTTTCCCTCTCACACACACAGAGAGAGGGAAAGACGCACACACACACACACACAGAAAGAGAGAGACAAAAGACACACACAGAAAGTGTGTGTCTTTCTCTCTTTCTATGTGTGTGTGTGTGTGTGTGTCTTTCTCTCTTTCCCTCTCTCTCTCTGTCTTTTCTTTCTTCTTTTCTTCATTCTTCAAAAACCAATCTGAAACAAAAATGAATAATTAATTAATAACAAAAAATGAATACTTAATTAATAACAAAAATGAATAATTAATTAATAACAAAATTAAATATTATTAAATATATATTTGATACATCATAAGTTATTTCACTTTCTTTATTCCTCATTTATTACCTTCATCTAAGTTTCTCTCTCTTACAACCTTAAACCATATTCTAATCACACACACACACACACACACACACACACACACACTATAGGCACCTGTCAACTTCCTGTGTCGGTTTGTTAATCCATTCACACACACACACACACACACAACTCCCTGCCCAGAGTCCGGCTGCTTTGTTTGGCTATGTTTTTTTTATATTTATTAACCTGTTTATGTAAGTAGTGAATTTATGTGTACGTTTTTTTCTACATTTCTACACACATAGAGAAAGACACACACACACACACACACAGAGGGAAAGACATACACACACACACAGAGAAAGACACACACACACACAGAGAGAGGGAAAGACACACACACACACACACACAGAGAGAAAGACACACACACACACACTACATTTCCTCTCACTGTTACACACACTCATTCTCTCACAATTTCACACTTTCTCACATTTATTAAAATATTACGTCAACTCAAGAAAGATATAATAATGTTCCCTATATACTCTCTCTATCTCTCTCACTCTCTCCCTCTATCTCTATCTCTCTCTCTCTCTCTCTCTCTCTCTCTCTCTCTCTCTCTCTCTCTCTCTCTCTCTCTCTCTCTCTATCTCCGAAAGATAGGTGAAATGAAATGTATACAAATTTGTACTAAATGGATGAAGAAGCCTTGTTGAAGTCTGTCTTATAACTCAGCAAGTGTGTGTGTGTGTGTGTGTGTCTTTCTCTGTGTGTGTGTGTGTGTGTGTGTGTGTGTGTGTGTGTGTGTGTGTGTGTGTGTGTGATTAGAATATGGTCTAAGGCTGTAAGAGAGAGAAACTTAGATGAAGGTAATAAATGAGGAATAAAGAAAGTGAAATAACTTATGATGTATCCTACTGTTAATGAAAGAATTAATAAATTGAATTAAACACAAATATATAATGTTATTAATCTAAATAATTCTATGTAGGCCTTATAATTATGATATGTGGGATAAAATATCATTAGATTATAGAATATAGAAAAGGAAAGATTGTGGATGAATCGTGAACACAAGAGAGAAAGAGAAAGAGAAAGAGAAAAAGAGAGAGAGAGAGAGAGAGAGAGAAAGAGAGAGAGAATACTTCTATAGGACACAAATATCCACATACATACATACTTACATACATACACAAATATCCACATACATACATACACAAATATCCACATACATACATACATACATACACAAATATCCACATACATACATACATACACAAATTCAAAATACATAGAGAAATATATACACACATACATACATACATATACAAATATTGTATGAATAATAATAATAATAATAATAATAATAATAACAATAATAATTACTAACCTGTTAATATGTTTGTTTGTTTGTTTGTGTGTTCTCTCTTTAGTAAACAACAACAACAACAACAACTGCCTTCATCTGTAAATAAATAATAATATTAATAATAATAATAATATTAATAATATTAATAATAATAATAATAATAATAATAATAATAATTATAATAATAATATTAATAATAATAATAATAATAATATAAAAATATACAGATAAAACTATACACACATACATAACCTATTAAAATACACACAGACATACATACATACATGGTGATGAAAATTCTTTGAAAATACATACATATATATACATAAATTTAGTATACATAAAAACACACACATAGACTTTAAAAAAATATACAGTATAACTCTTTCTTTTCTCTCTCTATCTCTATTCTCTCTCACTCTATCTCACTTCTGTTTGTGTGTGTGTGTGCAAAATTTATCTCTCTTTCTCACCGTGTGTGTAAAAGTTTCACATACACACTCATTCTCTCACAATTTCACACTTTCTCACATTTATTAAAATATTACGTCAATTCAAGAAAAATATAATAATGTTCCCTATATACTCTCTCTCTCTCTCTCTCTCTC